>APFE030834807.1:58257-141046 GCA_000404065.3 Pinus taeda
GAAAGGAGGTTTTGTCATTTGTATCATCCAAGAATTGTTCATTTATGTAATATAAAGGAGGTTGCCCCCTCAAAGAGGCTGAATTCTAAGGCGTTGATCTATCTTTTCTTCAGCTGGTTTCATAACAATTAATAACGATTTGTAGAAAAATCGCGCAACAATAAGTGAGGAATTAAAAGCTCTTTACTCGTTGTGGCAGGTGTCCTATGTGCTATCGATCCTTAGGCTCTGGTTGTCGGTGGGTGACCGCTTTCTTGAAATGTTGTCCTATAGTGTTGTCCTGTGACACCTGTTCTGTGCTTTTGAATATTAGCGGGAATTTTACCCACTATCAATTTGAATCTTATGGTGGCTGAGCCACATACTACAATTCCCTTATGCAGTCAATAAATAAAAAGAGATTTAAACTACTTTAAAAATCTGAAGTAGACTTTGCCACCAATCCTCAGTTGGCAATTTATGTTTTCTTAACTTGTATAATGTTTCATCAACTTCAGTGTAGGTATAATAATTCGGCCAAATTGGAAAAAGGTGTGCTACTTCATGCTCTATGTAAAACAAATCCTCTAGCTTGTCATATAAACTCTACCCTATGGGAGGGACTGCTTCGTCTGTGTTGTTGGATGATGTTGTGATTTGATTCTTTATGAAAGCACTCACCCTATTTGCATATTGTTCCTGCTTTAATAGCCTTCCAGCACTGGTAACCAGGTTGGGTAAACCTTTGGTTTGCAAATTTGCAAGCCTTTGTCTAAAGGCATTTACCTCTATCTACATTTCCTGGCACTTCCTTTCTATAGTCTGGACAAAATTCCTCATTGTCAGCACTTTCTTGACTTTTATTATAGACTCTGTCCTGTTCTAGATGTTTAGTGCTACTAGTTGGTCACCAGTACTAGTATTCAAAAAGTGAATCAATCGAGCAGCTTGCTTAGGCTTATTTGCTAGCAATGTTCTGGCTTTATGAGTTTCATGCTGAGCTACTGTCATCAATTCTACTTGGTCAAACATGGTTTGTATTCCTGTCCATTATTCAACAAGAGATTGGCCAACTTTATTCCACAAAATTGTTTTTATCTCAGTCAAGTTCCTATGGAGAGTGAGGTCTTTCTCCAAAGCCTTTATCTTATTTTCCAGGGCCTTTACTTCCCTGGTTTTCTCAACAAATGTCATTTTTTATTTATCATAACTAGCCTCAATCTTGGCTAGCTTTTCTTTTGTTTCCTTCATCTCTGTCATTTGCAATTCCAGAGTTTTAATCTCTTTCATCATGGCCTCCAT
Organism: Pinus taeda; assembly: GCA_000404065.3. NCBI lineage: Eukaryota > Viridiplantae > Streptophyta > Pinopsida > Pinales > Pinaceae > Pinus > Pinus taeda. Next base: position 59,539 of record APFE030834807.1, read on the forward strand.
GCTCAAGCTGGCCTCTTGCACTACTGCTATTGTTGGATCTGCTGAAGTTGATGCACCTGCTGCTGAAGTTGACCCTGGGGGAGGTGCTGCTGAAGTGACTGTTGTTGAAGGAGCAGTAATTGTCGGAGCTAGTACTATTGGAGCAGTTTGGGCTGGTTGAGGGGCCAACTCTGGCTGTTTCCCTCATTGAGCTTCTTCCAATGCTTTCTCCATTTCCATTATCCTTTCATTCATCCTCATAAGTAGACTTACCACATCTTCTACTTCTTGTTGTTGTGCCACTTCTGCAATCTGAGGATGTATGGTGACTGGCAGCTTCATTTGTTTTCTTAATGCTGCTATGTCTTCCTCCTTTTTCCTAATCAAAGCTTGTGTGCCTTTGGGATCTTTGGGATCATGTCCAAACTCTATGATGATCTCCTCTAAGGATTTTATCCTATTATCCTTGGCCAATGATGAGGCCTTTTCCAGCTCTAACTGGGCAGAAGTGTTTTATAGAGAGTTCTCAATCTGTGGGCCAAAAGAGCCTTGTCTACCAATGTAGAATACACCATTTCTCCTGTTTGCTTATGTAATTCAATCTGGTCTAGAGGATGTATATCTTTTACTAGTACCTACAGATTGGTTCTAATGTAATCTGCAGCCAATTGTGGCTACTGTGTAGTAGGCCTGAAGTGACTGAGTGTCATCTTCCTTGCTTCTATATCATAGGTTGCCATTAGCCTCTACTGATTTGTTGGTGCCATTCTCATTAATTGGTTGTAAAGCTGGAACCTTATTGGCTCATTCCTAGCTTTAATCTCTGTGAATGCCTTCTTTATGTTCGAGCTCCTTTGGGTCTGTTGTTTAGAGGATGAAACCTCCCTCGGTTGCTTCTCTTGCTCCTGCTGAAAGGAGCTGGAAAATGTTTCCAAAATGGGAGGGATCTTATGCTCAGCAGTCCCCTCACCCCTGATGTTTCTCATGGTCTCTTCAATGATTTCCTCCTCGGCATAGGGGTTTAGCCTCTACCTTTTTTCTCCTTGCTGGTCTGTGGATGTCCCTGTGGGTGTCTCATCTGTTCTATCCCTCTTTTTACCTCTTTCCTCATTGTGAGGAGTTTGTAGCACAGGGATTTCAGATGATCCTGTTTGTGTTAAAGGGCTTTGCTCTTGACCCTTTTCTGGTTTTGAGGATAGCTGCTCCTCCATTGTGCTTTGCTGTTTAGAATGTTCAATTTATTTGCCCTTTTCTGCTGATGATATGGCCTCTTTAGCAGTTTGCCTTGAAGTAGCAGTTGATGTGCTTGCTCCCACTGGTCGAGGCTGTGTGAAGGTGACATCTTTATAGGGCGCTGAGGGCACTTAGAAAGGTACACGTTGAGCTGCGGAGTGCTGTTGTAGAGCAGGATTGCAGGCTGACAGTCTATAGAAGCTCAAGTGTGCAAAATAGCAGAAAAATGCATGCAAGTCGTTTACACAGCGGAAACATAAATAAACCAAAAATAGTCGTTTTCACGACTTTTAACCAAATTTTGGCGCTTTTTGGCACTTTCCTCAGATGACGTCATCATGACGTATTTTTTGTTGGGTAGTGGGTACGGAAGATGATGTGGCGGCTGATGTGGATGATGATGTCAGCATGACATGGTGGCAGGGTGATGACATCAGCAGGTGACAGGACACAGGTACAGTATAGTGGCAGGCGACATGGCGGCAATGTGGTGGCAACGTCATGCAGTGACGTAAGCAACAGGGGAGGGTAGTTAGCGGTTTGCATCGGACTGCTTTTGGTACGGGAGCGGTATGTGTCAGGAGTAGCCCGATGCAATGGGCGACCCACAGCTGTCCCGGTGTACGATGGTGAAACCGTCGTCCATCAGGTACTATCATACCACTATGAAGGGGCGCCCGATATGCATGAGGGTCCTTGGATCTGGGAGAGCCGATCTGATGGGGAATGGAAGGGCAAAACGATCGAGGTTTAGCAAAACAGTGCGCCCGATAAACGTAAATTTTTCACGGCTAAGTTTGGGTTAAAACCTTAGGTTTCGGGTTAACTGTGCACTCGGTATTTGGTTGTTTTATCAATCGAATATTAATAAAACCCCAATGCAATGTGCACGGAAGGTGTGGTATGGTGTTATGTGTGGAGGGGTTTAATATGGTTATTTAGTTAACCAGAAGTTAAATAAATCCCAAGGGAAACGACGTAGAGGGGCTAACAATGCGTCCCAAATGGACATAATGTTTCCTGACTTATATTTATTTGGCTATAGTTTCCATGGGGTGGGATATTTAATATTTTTTTGGGTTTTTATATAGTTTTTTGTAGAATAGGGATGGGAAAGTACTTAGGGAGCTATATAGTAGAATTAGGAGTTAATATGACTTGGTGAAATGGAAATGTAAGGGAAATGGTGCCAAGTTCAAGATCTGGAACTTGGATGTGTGATTTGAATAGGATATGGAGAAATGATTTTACACAAGAAATGTGGCTTCTTTTCTGTAATTCAACTTCAGAAGTCAACTTGGTTTTCAACCAAAATGGAGTGAAAGTGGACTTTTTGGGCAGATCCCAAAGTCCTTGAGGAGATGTTAGTGAATGATTTATGAGGGGAGGAAGGGGGAGTTAGACATGCTTCCTTGTTGTACCATCAAACAACTGCCACGGTACTCCTGCTTCTAATGAGATGAGCTTTCTTTATTTAGGTCAAAACTGAAGATGATCTTGCTTCTGCAACCCCAGGCTACCTATCCGGCCTAATACACCTAGCATTTTTTGTTACTTCAGGAAGGGTGCACTTAGACTTGCATACCCTGATTGCCTTTTTCTTTTTTTAACTGCCCTCCTATCTAAAAGAACTACCCTTATTTCTTCCAAGGGCCCAGATTAAGCAGTTGGGCTCCTTAATTCTCTACCTAGCTAGTAATCTGCCAAGTTTAAATAGTTTGGACATATTTTCTTTCTCTATTTTCTAAAACAAGTCAATTTAAACCTGGGGAGGCCAAGATTAAGCTATTTGGCCCTCCCTTAACTATGAAATTCTTCAAAAATGGAACTCTTGCAGCATGAAAAGGATGAACATTTTTGGCACTTCCACTGTCAACCATGAAAAATGAAACCTATTGGTATAGGAAGCTAACAACACCCTCCTCCCACATCTACCCAAGCAACCGACTAACCAAGGTAAACATGCAACGAGAGGCCACTATGATATGATTCTACCTCCTAAGTCACATTAAAGAAGTAGAACTGACGGAAACACACCATATAGACATTCGACATCATCAATAGAACCCTCAAAAGACAAGTCAGACACCCAAACAACCTATCTCTAGGCTCCACTATTGTTTTAGGTCTCTTTGTCCATTGTCGCTCTCATGATATGGGCAAGGGAGTGACCAAAAACCTAAATTTTCTCTCACAGGCATGCCTACCAGCAACTGTGGACCAAAATTTTTAGTGGTGTGCCAATGACCCCCGGATTTAAGCCACTTTTTTCGGCTTAGAGCCCAGGGCACTACCCAGAATTGATCCATCTCTTCAAATCAGTAAAGCAACAGGGAAATGAAAGTACTAAAGAAAATACTTGTTTAAGACCTTGATTGGATCCCTACTAGTCATGATAGGAATTTCGTCAAACATTTAGTAAATATGCAACCTGCAAGTGTAAATAACAGATTTGAGCATAAGGGTCTCATACTTAGCTGAGATTTGCTATGAAGCATTGTCTCCTTATCACATTAGCTATCATTTCATCCATTAGGTCATAGATACATTGATCATTCAATAACAAGTAAGGACATGATGAGATCCATACATAATTGTTGTCATAAAATACATACATAACCAGCATAATAGGGACATCAATACCAATGAAATCATAACCATATAAACCACATATAATTCATCATAATTCTCATAGAGATACAAGGAGAAATAACCTTTTATTGCTTATGCAAAATCCAAACCCGAGATGGGACTTCCATGTTCCACCCAACTGTAGAATGGTTGAGCCAAATCTCTCTTCAGCCATTCACCCCCATGCCATATTCCAAGCATGAATGTGGGATCTCATAGAACACATAAATAAAACTCATCCAAGGCTTCTAGAGGTCATCAACCTCAACCCATCAAATAGTGATTCCACCTCACGGTTGTACATCACCAAAACCATTATCAGATTGGTCTCCATCCAAACCTTCCAAGGCTTACAGAGTGTTTGTTCCAACCCAACTTCTAGGACTAGTAACTCAACTCACTATTGTCGTTGGGTTCTAGAGAATTTGTCCAACCAAGGCTTCCATGACTAGTAACTCAACCCACAACATTTTTTGAGCTTCCAGAGTGTTTGTCCAACTAGGGCTTCTAGGACTAGTAACTCCACCCACCAAGGGATTCCAGAGCATTTTTCCAACCAAGGATTCCAGGACTAGTAACTCAACCCAAACTGTTACAGGGCTTCTAGATAATTTTTCCAACTAGGGCTCCAGGAACTAATAACTCAACCCAAGCTAAGGAAACATGAGAACCAACAACAAACACAAAAATGAAAGTAAATCCATAATCACCATGGCTATCCAGGAAATGGAAAGGCTAGGCAATCCATTGTCGATCCAGGAAATCCTCCATGCCAATGACATATCACAACCAAGAAACCACATGCATATGCCATGCATGCCAAAACTAGTGAAGAAAACATAAATGTAACTCGACACCTGCAAGAAAATATGATGTAGCTACTGATGTTAATTCCTTCTTGTACTTTCTTGCTCTTCCTTTGCCTTCTTTCTCCAAGAATCCAAGTACACCACACCCTCCAAGAGTGATCCAATAAATCTCCAAGTATCCAAGAGTATGAGAGAGAAAGAATAATGAGAGAGCTCCAACACTAAACTAACCAAGTCTTGCCTACTGGTGCTTAGAAGCCTTTACATGTGACCTTTTACCTGTGACCTTTTACCTTCATTTTCTCCTAATTTCCTTTATTTTCATAAATAAATGTGCCAAAAATGTCATTTTTCATTTTAATTCCTTTGCCAAATTCCTTAGCCAAAACACACATCTAGTGATGCCCACTAGGATATCTTTGCCCAACATTCAGCTTGGAATATGTGTCCCATCATCCGTGGTATTTATATATTTTTACATGGAATTTTTGTATATGACCTTCAAACCTATGTCCATAGACTACTTAGAGGAAAAAAATTAACTACTCATCACCTTCAACACCCAAACTCCAATGTATCAACCCTCCTCTTCCCTTCTTCCTTCACTATAACAATCATCCTTCTCTTTATCCCTTTTCTTCTCTCTTCTATCCATAAACTAGGGGAGCGTTAGCCCTTATAGGATCAAACTTTACCTCAAGAATAATTCACATTCATTGATGCATTATGACCCTTAAAACAAAGACAAATCTTCCTCCTTAACAGTCTCAAACATTTCCAACATGCACAAGAACTAAACATACATACACAAAACTTCAATAGAATTTCTTGAGGTTTTGTACCATTGAAATAAGCCCTAACTAGGGGATGAACCATCATATAATATTGACCTCAAACCTCACAAACAAACCTTCATTAATGGCACAAACAATCAAACATAACTTGTCCTCATTTATCGGCATATTCAACCTCCATTTCAAACATATGACATACCATACCTACTCCAACTTGTCCCACCTTAAGGCTTGCGAGTCCCTTGGGTATTTTCACTTATCTTGGACAAAAAACACTTGAGATTGATGCTTTCTTGGATGCATAAACCTAATATTCCAAGGGTTGTGGGAGGACCTCACAAGCTACACATTTCAACATTCTCTCTTACCGAGGGAGGTAATTCCACCACTTGGAAGTAACTTGTCATCTTCGGTGACACTAGCCCAATCTCTAACATTCACCATTACAGCATACCGTATAGAATGAACCACATTGTCCTCGGTAGCGTCCTTGCTTCCAGAAGCTTCCTGATTCTCCCTCTTAAGATAGTTCATTATCCCATTCCATGATTCCTTCTTTCCATATGTTGAAGTCTATTTACTCTCCACTAGAAATGTTCACTTCATGGGTTGAGGATTCTCCATATAAACCTACATACTCCCGCTTGAACTTGAATACCTCTGAGTCTTGGGAGCTTTCTTCTTCCCTTGATATATAGGCTTTCCCACTAAGTCTAAGGAGCATGCTTCTTCCCTTGATCTATAGGATTTCTCATTAGCCGATATAGACCATGCTTTCTAACTCCAATTATATCTCCACTAGAGTTAGAGCCTTTGGGCCTAAGCATTGCTATCCCATCTTGGAATATCACCTCAAACCCATTCACCTCTATAATTGAGACAAACAACATGTTGTACCTGAGTTCTAGTACCCATAGTGAATCTTTAAATCATAACAACCCAATTGACTTCATCTTGAATGGCACAACACTTGATCATCTGATAGATTTCTGACTCTTGTTGCCAAACTCCATGTGCAACTTCGAGTCCCTTTCAGTTAGAGTATAAAAAATTTCACGTGAACATAACATAACCACTAATGCTCTATTATCCCTCAGAGAAATGAGAAACTAGAAAAAAATGCTCCTCCAACCCGCTTGAGAAGTCATCTAACTTAGAAGATGTGGCAACCCCAACTATCTCCATCCTCTTCTCATTATTTCCCTTCTTCTTACACAGACACATGCTCACATAATGACCATACCTGCCACATGTATAACACTTCAACTTGCTCAAGTCCTTCTTCACCTACCCTTCATCTTACCTGCAAGAGCCACGTTATCATCAGAATACTTTTTCTTCTTGTGAATATCATCATCTCACAGTTCTTCTTAGATGCATTCATCCCATAACCTACTTCAATCTAGTAGCTTATCTCGAGCGATGATCCATTTGATAAATGGCTTCCATCCCTTCGAAAAGCACCTCAAAGCAATCCTCACCAACTTGGAATCTGGAACATTATCTTCAATGGCAATTAGCTCATCATGAACTTGAGAAAGTATCATTAGATATGGAGCTATACCTTCACCATCCAACATCTATGGTACTCTTCAACTTCACCACTGTAGCATACCCCATAGAATGAACTAGATTATATTTGATATTGTCCTTGCTTCCAAAAGCTTCCCACTTCTTCCTCTCATGACAAGACTTCAGCCCATTCCATGGTTCCTTCTTGTTAGTTGTAGAAGTGTCTTTACTCCCCACTGGCCATGCACTCTTATAGGGTTGCAAATTCTCCCGCTAAACCTACATACACTTGAACTTGACTCCCCTTGAGTGATAATAGCCTACTTCTTCCCTTGATCTATAGGCTTTCCCTTCATCTAATATAGACCATGCTCTCTAACTCTAATGATAGCTCCAACAGATCTAGATCATTTTGACTTGAGCATCGCTTTCCCATCTAAGAATATCACCCCAAACCCCATCACCTCAATAACTAAGACATAAAACATGTTGTACTTGAGCTCTGGTACCTACAATACATCTTACTCACAATATCCCACTTGACTTCATCCTGATTGGCACAACACCTGATCCTATGATAGCTTTCTGACTCTTATTGCCAATCTCCTTGTGAAACTTTGAGTCCCTTTCAGATAGTCTCAAAAACTTCATGTGAACTTGTCATATGCTTCAATGCTCCACTATCCACATAACATGAAAGCTCATCAATGGTACCCTCATAGAAATGAGAAACTAGAGGAAAGTACTCCTCTAACCTTCTTGAGAAGTCAACTAGCTCAGAATAATGTAGCAACCCTGACTATCTCCTTCCTCTTCTCATTATCTCCCTTCTTCTTACGTGGAAACTTGCTCACACAATGACCATACTCGCCACATGTATAACACTTCATATTTCTCAAGTCCTTCTTTGCCTTTCCCTTCATCTTACTTGTAAGAGCCATGTTATCATTAGAAGACTTCTTCTTCTTATGAATATCCTAGTCCTGCAGTTCTTCTTGGATGGAGTTGTCATATAACCTATTCCAAACTAGAAACTTATCTCGAGTAATGATCCTTCAACGAATTTCTTCCATTCCTCGGAAAATCCCTTCAAAGAAGTCCTCACCAGATTAGACTCTAGAACATTTTCTCCAATTGAAATTAACTCATCACAAACTTGGGAAAGTCTCGTTAGATACAGAGCCATAACTTCACCGTACAACACCTTGTTTCTCTTCAAATTATCTCTCGATACTAATAACAAGTTCTCATTCTTATTCTAAAACAAGTCTTGAATATAGAGGAGGAATGACCTATTATAGAGTTTTATGAACCCAACGTTTCGGACTACCAAGTTAGTCCATCATCAGGGGTGCTTCAATAGATATTCTAAAGATATTAATGATGTATCCATGAGCTATATTTATGGTATATGTATAGGTTATGAAATAGATAATCTAGGAAATTAGGTCATTATGTCGGCCCTCATCTTGTTATTTTGTTAAAATTCAGTTTTTTTTTTTTTAAATAATACTTAATTATTTATTTTATTTAATTAATTTGTTTAGTTAATTTTCTTAATTAATTAATTAAGTTTTTAAATTTAATTAATTAATTAAGTTTTTAAATTAATTAATTAATTGTTTAATGATTAATTCTTTTGTTTAATTAATTACCTAATTAATTATTTAATTAATAAGTTAATTAATTTGTTTAATTAACTAATTGCTTAATTAATTAATTAATTTGTTTGTTTAATTAATTAATATGATTTGGTTATAAAAATAACCAAATGTTTATTTATTTATATGTTTATACTTTTTATTTTGTTTTATTGTTTAAGGAGGATGTAATATGAGGTAATTATTGATTCTTTAAGATTTCAAGTAAAGGTTTTCAGGTGTTGCTTAGTTTTAATCCATCATCTCGGTTTAAGTTATTCTTCCTTTTTTCTATTTCAATGGCTTCTTTGATTTTCCTTTTAAGATAATGATCTTCTTTTCTAACTAGTTTGACTTCTTCCATGCAAATGTAACGAGAGGAAGAGTGAACATGTTCTGCTAAGGCTGATTTTGAGGTTCTTTCTCTTCTTAAGTTAGTTGTGTGTTCTTTAATTCTGATGTTAAGAGACCTACCTGTTTCACCTATGTATTCCTTTCCGCATGAGCAAGGAATAACATAAATGCCTTTTTTAAGGTTAGGGTTGATGGGATCCTTAACTGAGTTGAATAATTGTCTAATGGTGTTGGCAGGGGTGAAGGCTACATTAATGTTGTGTTTATTAAGAATTTTAATAATTTTATCAATGGTGCCTTTTATGTACGAAAGGGAGACCTTGGGAGTTGATAAATTGTGATCTTTGATATCTTTATTATTCTTGTTTAGGGATAGGTGCATGGCTTTCTTAATGGTATTCCTATTATAGCCATTTAATTCAAACACTTTTTGAAGATGGTTGAGTTCATCATTTAAATGGTCAGGATCAGATATTCTGGCCGCCCTAGTGGTTAAGGTCCTAATGATTCCCATCTTCTATTTAGGATGGTGATGAGAATTTGCATGTAGATATCATTCTATGTGGGTTTTCTTTCTATAGACTTGGAAACCAAGTGACCCTTCTTTTTTGGTTAGAAGGATATCAAGAAAGGGAAGTTGATTGTTATTTTCAGTTTCAATGGTGAATTTTATATAGTCCAAAAGGCTATATAAGTGATTGAGGAATAGGTCAATTTTTTCTTTTCCATGACTCCATTTAGCAAATATGTCATCGACAAACCTTTTCCATTCTTCAGGGGTGTATGGAAATGACCTAAAAGCCTTTTGTTCGAAGTGTTCCAATTTCAATGACACTACTTCTCCAATTTCACTGAACTCGGGCCAATCAAATTTTCCCTGTAACAAAAACTCAACTTCTCCTAAGTCATTGCACTTAGGGTCTTTAAACTACCTTCTAAAAATCTCTTTGCTACTCCAAAGGTGCCTGTACTTAGGGGATAAGATCACAGCTCAACAGATAGTCCCTTGTTTGCTCCAAGATGACTATTCACAACTTGCAACTAGGTCTACTCACAGTGATATGTTTCCATACAACATACACTACATATAAGACCATCAAACCTATGTATATACACTACTTAGAGAATAGACATAAACTACTCACCACCTTCAACACCTAAACTCTAATGTATTAGCCCTCCTCTTCCCTTCTTTCTTCACTGTAGCATTTTTCATTCTCTTTGTCCCTTCTCCCCTCTCCTCTATCCATAAAATGAAGGTATTTCAACCCTTCTAGGATTAGACTTTACCTTAGGCCTAGTGTGCATTCATTAAGGCACCGTGACCCTTAAAACAGACATAAATATGCCTCCTTAAATGTCTCATCCCTCTCCAACATGCACAAGAACTGAGCGTGCTTAAAAAGAACTTTACAATATAATTTCAAGAGGTTGCGTACCATAGAAACAAACCCTAACCAGGGCATGAACCATCACAGAATATTAACCTCAAACTTTACAAGCATACCTTCATTGAGGGCACAAACAATTAGACATAACTCGTCCTCATACTTAGGAATATTGGGCCTCCATTTCAGACATATGACAAACCATACATTCTCCAACTCATGCCTCCTTAAGGCCTGCAACTCTCTGAAGTATTCACATTTCTATTGGAAAGAAAACACTTGAGATTGATTCTTGCTTGGATGCCCAAACAAACTCATTTTTTATCCTTCTTATAGCGTTCATGGTGGAATGAATTTTCACCAAGGGTCATGTCTCTAAACTCAAGCCAACCTAAGCCAAGATGCTTAAACACAATTTTCATAAGGAATTCAATTTATTTCATTTGACTTTCACCCACTCAATTGAAGCTCTAGGTGCCCCTTAGTTCATTAAAGGTTCCCCTCATGCATCCAATGAATAAACATTATTTTTCCTACTTGTTCTTTCACCCATGATTTTGGGTACAAATCACACTACTTGGGTACATTTCTCATAAACCACATTTATGGATCAACTCCTCACAAGCCTAGTACCCAAGTGAATTTTGTAGTACCTTCTAAGCTACACATTTCAACAGGAGGTATTACCCTCTATGATAAGTTGCATATGCACATCTTTAGGAAAAAAAATTGTCTAGCCTATAGAGTAAATGATTCCATAAATGATAGTCAGTTGTGATGTCACCATTGTCTATATGAATCTGGCCTTGTAGGTGTTGAAACACCTCCTTGAATTCATAATATTCTATATATGCCTCCTTGTATGCATCATGGGTGCAAGGCTTCATGTGCAACAAATTTCCCAAAGTTGTAATTTTTTATGTGGGTGGCCTAAATAGTATATTCTTTGAATTTTTTCTAATGTCTTTGTATTTGATGACTAAATGAAACTATTTTTAAAACCTAATTTTCTTGTAGTGTCTATTCTACTATAGCTCACTCTAGGCATTCATATACTATAGTGGTTGGATATTTATGTGGATGATGGTCTCCTTTCCAACTATCAGATAATGTTTCCAATTTTTGATAGCTTGTATTAGGGCCTAGAGCTCCTTGTTATAGGTAGGTGTTGTGTTGTACAACAACCCCCCATTTCTAAAAACTTTTACACAATTTTTAATAAGAAATGGGTCCCTTTTAAAATAAACTTAGTGAGATTTGTGATTTGATAAATAAATATGGTATTGACCTCATTATAAGAAAAACCTTTATCAAAAGTCCCAATGTAATTAATTCATTTCTTAAATCCTTTTGAATAAAGTATAAAGTGTTCCTTTGAAAAATATTATGAATAATTCTACATTGCGATAAAGCGATCAAAGATTGTGTATCGCAATGACAAAGGGATACACATAAAATCAGTCCTCATCAAATCCTTTAATCCGATAAAGGTAATCGCAATCATCAATCAGAGGTGTCATATGAAAAAGAACCAAAACACAAGCCGAACCACTAATTGCGATCAATAAATAAGGCGTGCATCTCAAGAAGAAAACATTCGTGAAAATGGTTTGCACACACAAGTATTTTAAAGTTAATGAATCAAACCAATTTAACGAAAACATACCCCACCCTATTAAAATATCACTTTATCGGCAATCGGAGATATTCGTTGCAAGTGATGTAGCCTTACCCTTTTGAAACTCTTGATTGTGGTTTGCAATTTATCACCGATCACCGATCGGGGAAATCCAAAGACATGCTTGAGATAATCATTCAATATGTGATCGATGAGACGCGTATTTATGGTATTTATTCATCACGATTGGTGGCTTGAACGACTATTAAATTTCACAGTTAAGAGTAAATCCTTCAAAGATTTCACTCGTGGTGGTTCTTAACTACATTCGACTTATCATATGTCAATTGCCTTAATTTTGTTCATTTTCATATTGGCTTTCAGCAGCAATATCCATGTGTTACGGTTTTTAATTATCTGTGTAGAGTTTCTTTGAACTCATGAATCCAGAGAAAATGGGGAAGAAATCTAAGAAGGCCAAGGCAACTCCTCCAGCTAAAGAACCAGAACCAAGCAAGAAAGGACTAATATCAGATACAACATGTCTCGCTCTGGGAAATGCGAGCTAGGAAAGCATCTACAATTTGATAAAAGTAGAGGAGCCCAAAGAAATGGAAGAGGAAGCCACATCCAATTCCACCAGCAAATCAAAAGGAACTCTCAAAGAATTGGCATGTTCATACCTTCACAGGATAATAGTGTGGGCTAAAAATTTTCCATACACTGATGTGGTTAGATGGGTCATCGAGAAAATCCCAACTTCAAACAGAATATTTTCAACGGCTGATGAAAAAATATTCAGGTCATTTAAACCTGAAGATCTTAGGCAAATGTACCATATACCTCCACCGGAGAAGCGCTATGACAAGGCATTCCTGGAAGCATTTGCGAAAAGAAAATGACTTGGAATCGAACTCAATCAGACACTGGAGGCATTTCCAGGAGAAACATAAGAACGAGTCATCGAATAAGTATTTTGTTGACTCATTAGCTTCTCCTTATTGCTATGCTGGCGCTATGATGTGTAGACTATGGGGACAACATGATTTTGCAAGATTTACTACAGATATCGTCCCGTTAATGGAAGCTGCGATTAATGGTTATGTTATGGATTGGGCAAATATTCTATCTGATAGAATAGCCACTAAGTTACTAGAACACAGAAAGAAAGCGTATACAACTTCCTGCATCATTCCTCCTTTTTACTACAATGCATATATTCTTGATATTATTTGTTTTAATTCTAAATATCCCATACTAGGATGGAAGTGGACTTCCCAAGATCCTAATCCTATTCATATATATCACAAATAGTTGTGGAAGGCCCACTATAAGAATCACTTGTACATAATTTGCAATGGTTTTGTCCTACCTGTATATTATTCTATCTTCAATAAGCCTACCCCTAGGATATCTCAAGAAGCAGCAATTGACCTAACAGCAATGGGTAGCTAGTTTAGCGAGGAGAAATTCACTTATGTAAGGCTCTTTGGTAGTTTGACCAAACCCCATGTTCTTCCTCTATATGTTCCTGACAAATTGTTAGCCCAAGAGTTGGCATATCAGATAACAGTTGAAGGAACATCAAAAACCCTGAGGGATTTCAAGAAGCATATGTGGACTACATTCCCCCTACGGTGTGGCATTTTTACCTTACATGATTATAAGCATGTAGAGAAAGAGGCAGAGAAGATTCAAATGCTAAATCTTGCCACCATTCCGAATAGGCAATTTGACCCAAGTAAGGTGCCTATAACATTACTTCTCAAGCTAACCTTACCAGATTTGATCATGAAGAAGATGATTTTGATGATTTGTTTTCTTCAGCTAAAATATTTTATCGGGTTAAAGGATTGGCTTGTATCAAATATGGAGAAGAACGGTTAGAAAAATTCAATAGGCTTAGAGCCCAGAGGTTGCAAACTTTGCCTTTGGATCTATTAGCTACAACTCCAACAGTTCAGCCATAGAGACAAAGTGAACAAAAAGTTGTCGATAATACTCCTATAGTGGAGAAGGTTCCCGAAAATGAAAAGTTGTCAGAGCAAGAGCAGAGACAAGAGACAAGTAGTGGACCCCTTGATTCAAACATTTATGTTGATCCTAAACTAATCAAGGAATGGCAGTAATTTGATTCTATCATTAGTAATACTGAGAGCATTCAAGGGTTCAGTACACTTGAGGTGACTACCGGTTTAGAACTCAGTAATCAACACAGTTCCGACTGAAGGAACTAGCGGCCCACCCATGATTCAAAAGGATGTAGAAATAATCCTTGAAAATCCCTCCGATGAAATTATTTTACACATAAAAGAGATACCACCATTAGATGTTTTCTACATTCCTAAGCATAGAACTAATCAAAAGACAAAGGAAAAAGAGGAAAATTGATCAATCTCCTTTTTTGACTTCACAAATGGAGATAACGAATGTGGTATGGAGAGAGGAAGTTAATCCTTCTAAATATCTCACCAAACTTTCTCAATATGCTGGAGCATACACATCCGCCACAAGGGATAAAGCATCAGAGGCCAATAATTTGCTAAAAGAAAAAGACCAAGCAATTAGTTTGTTAGAAACATAGACACAGGAGAAACAACAGAAGATGGAACAGTTGGAACAACAATTAGCAACCCAGAAGCAGCTAATTGCCCAATTGAATGAGCAATTGCTCAAAGAAAAGCAAACGATTGACGAGCAAACAATTCATAAGCAACAAGAGTTATCCCAAGCATTGAGTAAGTTGCAATCATTAAATGAACAGCTAAGTAAATCAAAGGAAGAACAAGTCGCTCAACTAATAGTTCAGATAGAAATATTCAAGGAATATCCTCAAGTGGGAGAATTCAGATCAGAGGCTCTACAAATTACCAGGGCATTGTCTAGACAATTGAGCCTATTATGTCATAATATCTCACTGGTTCTTCCTCTGTGTGAAATTTCATCATCCATGCTTGACAAATCATTATATGTGAGACTGAACTTGGAAAAAGCAAATGAAAGATTAAAAATTTTTCTCTCTTGGCAAGAAACTAAAGAGGGAAAAGTTGCTAATCTACCACAAATTCTAGAATCACATAAAGAAATTCTATTTACTGAATGGAAATCTCAGCTAATGAAGGTTGAAAGAGCAACATCAAGATGTAGATCGACAATAGGCAACGTGGTTGAATTAATTAATAACAATATTTATTTATCAAATTTAATAACAGAGTGTTCTCCACATAAACTTTCACCAATAAAAGCACTAGAACAAACGTGGAAACAAGAGCTAGAGCAAAGGGAAAGATTGATCGCAGGTATTCAAATTTTAACATGGGAAACCTTTTGGTTTTTCCTTGTCAAACCATATAGTCAGAGGATAGCGATGAAATTCCTTACCGATGTAATTGGCCATATGATTCTCGAATTTAATGATGCCACATACACTGCTCAGTTACACTCACACATGAGTCACCCACCAGAACTTCAGCCAATGCTTGCCATTTGTTAGCTCCAATCACAAGATGATCAACCCATACAATGAACCATTTTTTACCAACTACATCATGCCTATTTCCAGATGATTTTCACATTTTTGGTGATTTGATTATACCAGCGTATAGCATATTTATTTCATAGTTTGTTAGTTTAAGTAGTATTTATAGACCCTTTCATGTTTTTAGAAAGGGTCCTCAAATTTTTGTATTAAGACTTGGATTGGAAGTTTCACTACTGTGCTTTTGATATATTTATTTTTATAAAAACTAGACCTGAATTCTGAGTTTTGATGAAGAATGCTTTTATGTGATATGCACTATTGCTTCTTGTGAAAGTATTTCCAAGTTAAAAGGTAGGATCTGAATGCGATTCATATTGGACGAGACTCGAATGCATACGGTACTACTATCTTTGTTTTTTCTTCATGCTTTTATGTGAATCAACATTTATTTATTTTTCTATTACTAATACATGTATATGTTTTTACAGCAATTCTTTGACTTATCACTATCGAATGTTTAAGAGTTGTTATCTTTCATATATATGGGTGTCAGTAATATATAAAGATTAGTATGATAACGTTTAAATTATTACTTTGTTCAACTATTTGAACAAAATAATTATCATATGAATGAATATTTTTATTTATGAGTAGAGTCATCTATATGCCTACTTGTCGATAAGAACCATAAAAAATTGCACTAGAAGAAAGTCTTCCCAGGGTACATTAGTTACTTTTATATTGTTGCATTTTAGAGTGGATCATTCATCATTCCCATTAGATATTAAAAAATTGATCACTTATCCATCCCACCTATATATCATTGGGAAATTGGTCCCATTATATCCAGTCAGAGCTACCACACCAAACGGAAAAGGAGTTACTTTAAGGTCCGGACCAGGTGGTTTTCCCCGATATTGATGCAGTGATTTTCATGGAATCAACATTTTTGGTGCTAGAAGGAGGGGATGAATTGTGAATGGTGAGCAAATCCAAATCTATAATCTATTCTGAGAGTAAATCTCCCTCCACCTCACCTCTGACTTCTCCCTCGCATGCTAAAACTCCAGTTTCTAAGCAAGAATTTGAGGAAACAACAACCACTGCTCAACCCCAAAACATCTCAAACAAATCAACTCTAGAATCTCCTAAGTACAGTCTCTAATTCATAAAGTTCAAGGATTATCAATATCACCACAGAAATCTGAGTTATCTCCAGGCAGCGTGACTTTGCAATTCATTCCTTCTCATCCCCTCACCGGACTTTAGAGTGAAAATCTTGGTATTGAACCTACCGAATTACCTTTGCCTAAAAGAAAAAGAGCAAGGAAGACCACTGAGGGGTCTGATAGTGAAAATTTCTCATTGTCATCATCCATTTCATCTTCTCCATTGCAAAGTCAACCATCCACTCCCACACTCTAGATTGTCATTCAAAAGGTTACTGGAACTTCAACATCCACTTCTTAACCATCTGGAACTTCAATATCTGCTCCTTCCCAACCATCTGGAACTTCATCTATGCTATCATCCATTAGCAGCTCAACAATGGCACAGAACCCATGGAATAATCCTGGTGCGGTCACAATGCCTACACCTTTGAACCCATTGCCAGCTTATCCTGAGAAATGGTTGCCAAAATTCAATCCAGATGCAGGCATTCAGGCAGATGAACATATAAACAACTTTATGTTAGTCAATTTAAAAGGAGTTACTGAAGAAGATGTGGTTGTCAGACTTTTCCTGTATACCCTACAAGGATTAGCTGGGTCTTGGTACTTTTCGTTACCATCAGGATCCATTACTAGTTGGAATATTTTCCAAGAGCGGTTCTTAACTAAATATGGTGATGATATATCCATAGCAATGTTAATCAATGATCTCTCAAATCTTAAAGCGGAATTTAGAGAGCCTATAAAAGAGTTCAATTCACGATTTAATAAACTCTTAAATAAGATTCCTACTGCCTCAAAACCTAGTGAACAGGTTAGAAGTGAATGGTACATATGTGCCTTACCTTCAAACATAGCTATCTTTGTAGATAGAGCTGCAAAGCCTACTTTAACAGAAAATATGAAAGAAGCAATTGCTATGGAAAAACGTATTATCACCTTAGAAAATAAAGCTGCTCTTGAAGATAGGAAATCTAAAAAAGTTACCTTCAAATATGATTAAAAGAAGAAAATGGCTAAAGATCCATATGATATGGAAGGTCTCCAAAACGTTCTAAAAACTTTGTCAAATGAAATGATAGAAATTAACAGACAAGTAGCCGAGACCTCAACTAAGAAGTCATTTAGAAACTTTAAAAAACCAGAATTGAAACCCCCTAATGCTATATCCAACACAAAGTCAGACCCTGAGGACGATGAAAAATAAGATACAATCTTATCATCTGAAGAAACTGAAGAAGAGGAAGCTGTAGAATGTCATGGGATGTGGGACTTCATTTTACCTAATTCTGATACTGAAAATGAACAGGAAGCTTTTCTAGTAAGTACCAGGAGTAAAGGAACTCCTGAACCTATTCAAGCAACTTAAAAGAAAAATAACATGGGTACTACCACTAAAAAAAGGGTTCCCACAAAGAATTCTATTGTGATACCTACTCAAAATCAACCATCAGCTTCCAATCCACCTTCATCATCTAAAACATTAGCACTTGCAGACTCTATGGATTACAACATCATTGAAGATATGAAGAAAACAAAAGCAAATATCACTATGTTTGAGCTTAGTAAGCTTAAACATCAACAAAAATTGCTGCTTAATGAATTAAATGCAGTACTTTCGTCTCCTCTTTCGAATTTTGTATTGTCCAAAGCTGCTAATGAGACAGGTAAGCCACCAGCTAGTACAATAGAAGCTACTAATGTTGTTCTAATCAGAGATAAATCAAATTCCCATACTCCTCCTTTTCTCTTGATCTACGAGATTTATAATAGAAATATGCACAATTGCTTGATAGACTTAGGGGCTTCATCGAATATAATGCCAACTTCGGCCTGTTCTAAACTGGATATTGAACCCCAAACGTCTGCAGTGCATATTGTCTAGTTGGATAGAACTAAGTTCCAAGTAATAGGAGAAATCAACTCAGTTACCATTCGGTTATCAGCTGACCCAAGAGTGGTTTAGAGAATTGATATATTAATTGCTAATATTCCTAAGTTTTATGGTTTGGTTTTAAGCATAGACTGGTCTAAGAAACTTCATGGCTACATTTCTACCGATTGGTCTCACATGTGGCTTCCCTACAAAGGGAAGCCAACTAAGATCAAGATTGATTGGGACAAACATATGACTCATACTGTACCAAAGTTTGAACAAGAAAATCAGCCTATAGCATTCAACAAGAATATTCTTGGTAATTACTCATCTGAATCATTCTTTGGTAATTTTAGTGCTCAATCATCACCTTTCTCAGTTAATAATTTCACATCTCAAAATTTAAAAAAAATTCCAAACAGATAAATCAAGGTGTGTTAAAATTGTTGAGAAAATTGTAAATAAAATTGTAAATAAACCTTTATTTTGGTCATTATATTTTGATGGGTCTAGATCTAATGACGGTGCAGGAGCAGGATGTATTTTGGTTAGTCCTGAAGGAGAAAAGGCTATGCTATCATGTAGATTAGAATTTGAGTGCACAAATAATACTACTGAATATGAAGCCTCGATTCAAGGACTTTACAAAGCAATAGGTCTTAAGGTATGATATTTAAAAGTGTTCGGTGACTCTGAAATTGTTATAAAGCAAATCAGAAATACTATACATTTCCTTTCTAGTCACCTTAAACATTATCAATCCTTGGTACAAGACCTTATATCTCATTTTCTAGCATTTGATATTTCTCCCATTCCGAGATCTCGAAACACAGCAATAGATTTACTAGGCAATGTTGCTTCTAAGCTCCTTCCATCTGAAGCTTATAGTCCCGATAGATTTTCAGTAGAGTTAATTTTTAGTCCATTAGTTCCCAATAATGTCACTAACTGGTGAGTATTCAATCCTGACGATGACATTTTGAATTTCTTAACTTCTGATAAGTCCTATGATGATCAAATTATTGATGAAAGTGAGCATGATCTTCAAATGAAGAAAAAACTGGAAGAAAATTCAATACCTAAACCAGTGGTCAAACTTGAAGACCTTTATGACATCAAAGATAGGTTTAAAACAAGTTACTAATTCAAAGCTTCAAATTTCTACTTTAAGATTTAAATTAATAAATCTTGGCACAGAGGACAAGCTACAAAATATCAATCTGGGATTAAGACTTACTTCTGAAGAAAGATTTGCATTTATTAGATTATTGAATAGATATAAAAATGTCTTCACTAGGAATTATGATGACTTGAAAACATATGATACTTCTATCATATAGCATACAATTCCAGTGATATCTGAAGAAAAACCAGTACAGCAGAAATTAAGGAAAATCCATCCAAACCTTGAAAGTCAGATAAAAGTTGAGTTAAACAAACTCTTGAAGGCTAAGATAATTTTTCCTGTTAGACATTCAAATTGGGTGTCCAACTTAGTCCCCGTGAGAAAGAAGAATGGTGACATTAAAATTTGCATTGATTTCAGAAATCTTAATAAGGCAAGTCAAAAAGATAACTTCCCACTACCAACAATGAAGCAAACTTTACATTCAATAGCTGGTTCTAAATTAATGTCTTTCTTAGCTGGTTTTTCAGGGTATAACCAAATCTTGGTGCACCTTGATCATAGACTCAAGACTAATTTTAGAATTAAGTGGGTATGTCTTTCGGTTTAATTAATGTTGGAACTACCTTCCAAAGAGAAATGGAGATAGCATTCAAAGGTCTGATTAATAAATCAGTAGTTGTCTATTTGGATGACATTATTGTCTTCTCTAAGAAAAGAGAAAATCATTTACATGATTTGAAACAAATCTTTGAACATTGTAAAAGGTATGGCATTTCACTGAATCCTAAGAAGTCATTTTTTGTTGTTGACCAAGGTAAACTCTTGGGGTTCATTGTTTCAAAAGATGGTATTTATATCGATCTAGATAGAATCAAAGAGATTTCTAATATTCCATTTCCACATAATAAAAAATCAATGCAATTATTTTTAGGTCAAATAAATTTTGTAAAAAGATTTGTTCCAAATTGTTTTACCATTACAAATCATGATTAAGAAAAACTCAGTGTTTAAATGGGGGCATATAGAAATGGATTCTTTTGATTCAATTAAGCAAGCAATCATAAATGCTCCTACATTAAAAACTCCCAATTTTTCAAATCATTTTATTTTATATACTCTAGCATCTGATTCATCTTACGCAGCAGTGTTGACACAAATCAATGATCAAAACTTGGAAGCACCAATATCATTTTATAGTTCAAATCTTCAAGGTGCTGAGCTTAATTACTCCGAAGTTGAAAAGCAAGCATTTCTTGTAGTCAAAGCCATTAATACTTTAGGCCATTTCTCTTGAAGACTCACACAAAAGTAATAGTCCCTTTTTCAGCAGTAAGACAGCTACTAGTTCAAAGGGAATTGGGAGAAAAAAGGGCAAACTAGGTTACAGAATTACAAGAATATGATTTGGACATTAGACCAACAAAGATTGTCAAAGCCCAAGGTTTTTGCAGGTTGTTAGCAGGAGCTTCTAATATTCAGGAATATGAAGGTACAAACAATATTGAAGAGATCAATGAGATAAGTACCATCAATCTTGAATCCCAATATGCAGATTTAATATTTTATTTGAAAAATGGATATGCTCCTTCTAATCTTTCCTATAAAAATAAATGTGTCATAATACTGAAAGAAAAAAACTTCATGATTATTGATGATGTGTTGTTTAGACAGAATTATGATTCGATTTTGTTAAGATGCTTAGAAAAACCTGAAGCGTAAAAGTTCTTGCAGGAATTACATGATGGTCCAACAGGAAGACATTTTGGAGCTAAAACAATAGCTCACAAAATTATTCATGTTGGGTATTATTTGCCCACATTATTTAAAGATACTCATGAGTATGTAAGGAAATGCAGAACATGTCAAACTGCTATTAGAAAACAAAGAAAGCCAGCTTTTCCTTTGCAACCAGTCAACATTGAGCAGCCCTTTGAACAATGGGGATTGGATATCATTGGAGAAATTATTCCACATTTATCTAAATAGCATAGGTACATCCTTACAGCTACAGATTATTTTACTAAATGGGTAGAAGCAATTCTTTTGAAGACAGCAAACTTTGAAGCAATAATTGAATTCATAGACCAGTTCATCATTACTAGGTTTGGTGTCCGAGATGCTCTTATTTTTGATAATGCATCTTATTTCTCTGGTAATTCTATACTTGAATTTGCTATCAAAAGAGGATTCAAATTGAAATATTATGCAAACTACTACCCTCAGGGTAATGGTTTAGCAGAATCTACCAATAAAAATCTTTTCAAAATCATTAAGAGAACGATTGATCAGAATTGTAAGAATTGGCATAAGTCTTTGATATTTGCATTATGGGCAGACCGTATAACACAGAAGGCCTCAATAGGCACTTCCTCATTTAATCTGGTGTATGGAAATGAGGCTATCATACCAGAAAACTTAGTACTTCCATCACTAGCCTTAGTGCAGTTTATTGAAGAAAATCCTTCATCTTCTATCCAATTGAGACATAATCAAACCCTGAAATTAGAAGAAGAAAGGGAGAAAGCCCGAACTACACATGCGAAGCATCAACATATTATTAAGTCTTATTTTTATACAACTTCCACTGGCTCAAAACTTTTACAAGTTGGTGATCTTGTTTTGGAATGGGACAAAGCCCACGAGGATAAAGGTAAACACACTAAATTTCAAAAAATGTGGTTAGGACCATTTCAAATCAGCGAGAAGATAGGCCCATCAACATTCATATTGCAAGACCTATTAGGAAAGAGAGATTTTCCTGTCAATGGGCTTATTTTGAAAAAAATCTTCACTTGAGGAGGTAACCCCTTCTCACTCTATAAATATTCAATTTTCAACTATATTTGCGTGAATAATTAGTTTATTTTCTTTCTTGGAAAATAAATTTGTAAATAGCCCTCTATTGGTTTTTTACTATTTTGAAAATGTTACTTAAAAGAAAAATAGTATTAATATTTACTTTTTATAGATGGAAGCTTTGAAGGAAAAGAAGAAAGTTCTAGGAAATTCGGTATAATTAAACTCTGAAAACCCTTTTTATTTTTGTAAAATCTTCTCAAAACTTGAAAATACTGTAAATCATTCTAAGTTTTAAAAGCCTAAAAAAGGTTATCAATAGAAAGCAAAGGCTAATCCAATCTTAGCATCTTCAACTCTTAAAAGTGTCATCCATGTTCTCTTAGGGAGAAAATTATTCACCCCATCCATCAAAGATTATGATTTTTCAGAGTGTAACTCCAAAACATATTTGATATAAGAGATAAGAGGTCTCATCATGAGCCTACTTACCATGATCATAGGGGGCTAGTTCAACTGACATTACCAACACTGCATACCAAAACAGGGTAATGGCTTATAATTATAAGACAAGGGGTCTCATCACGAGCCAGATTGTTCAGTTAAATTCCAACCAATGAATGGCATTGTCAACAACTTGCCACCAAACCAAGACAATGGCTTTTTATCTTACAAAATAAAGAAATAAGGAAAAAAGAAAAATGCAATACAAAATGTGTGGAAACATATCTTTTGGATTCTTTCTTTTAAATTATACTCTGAAATGGATGGGACAATGAATTATTAAATGGTTAAAAGGTAACACTGTTGAGACTAGAGACGTTTGCTGGCAGCAGTGGCTCTACCTGTGACAAAGGAGTCATTATATAAGATAATTTGGAGAAGTCTCTTGTTTTATCATTATCAACCAATAAAGGTTTACGTAAACTTAGAATGTATGTAATTTTGAGATAAGAAAGAGATAGCAAAAATAGTTTTCATTATATTCAAAGTTTATGATTACCTAGTTATATTAGATTTTCTCTATCCACTAAGTTTTTCAGATTAAGAAGGTTAAAATGTTACATTACTTTCTTAGAGATAACTATTTCTTCCAGTGAATTGCCAATTGTTGTGTTGTACAACAACCCCCCATTTCTAAAAACTTTTACACAATTTTTAATAAGAAATGGATCCCTTTTAAAATAAACTTAGTGATATTTGTGATTTGATAAATAAATCTTGTATTAACCTCATTATAAGAAAAACTTTTATCAAAAGGCCCGATGTAAGTAATCCATTTTGTAAAGCCTTTTGAATAAAGTATAAAGTGTTCCTTTGAAAAATATTATGAATAATTCTACATTGTGATAAAGTGATCGGAGATCGCGTATCACAATGACAAAGTGATACACATAAAAGTAGTCCTCATCAAATCCTCCAATCTGATAAAGGTAATCGCAATTGGCAATCGGAGGTGTCATATGACAAAGAGCCAAAACACAAGTCGAACCCCCGATTGTGATCAATAAATAAGGCGCACATCTCAAGAAGAAAACATTCACGAAAATGGTTTGCACGCATAAGTCTTTTAAAGTTAATGAATCAAACCAATTTAATGAAAACATACCTTGCCCTATTATAATATCACTTTATCGGCAATCAAAGATATTCACTGCAAGTGATGGAGCCTTACCCTTTTGAACCTCCCGATTGCGATTTGCGATTTATTATCGATCATCAATCAGGGAAATCCAAAGACACGCTTGAGACAATCATTCAATATATGATCGATGAGATGCATATTTATGGTATTTATTCATCACGATTGGCAGCTCGAATGGCTATTAAATTTCACATTTAAGAGTAAATCCGTCAAAGATTTCACTCATGGTGGTTCTTAACTACATCTGACTTATCATATGTCAATTGCCTTAATTTTGTTCATTTTCATATTGGCTTTCAATGGCAATATCCATCTGTTACGGTTTTTAATTATCTGTGCAGAGTTTCTTTGAACTCATGACTCTGGAGAAGATGGGGAAGAAATCTAAGAAGGCCAAGACAACTCCTCCAACTAAAGAACCAGAACCAAGCAAGAAAGGACTAATATCAGATAAAACATGTCTCAGCCTGGGAAATGCAAGCAGGGAAAGAATCTACAATTTGATAGAAGTAGAGGAGCCTGAAGAAATGGAAGAGGAAGCCACAGCCGATTCCACTAGAAAATCAGAAGGAACTCTCAAAGAATTGGCCTATTCATACCTTCACAAGATAGCAGCGCGGGCTAAAATTTTGCCATACATTGATGTGGTTAGATGGGTCGTTGAGAAAATCCCAACTTCAGACAAAACATTATCCACGGATGATGGAAAAATATTCTGGTCATTTAAACCTAAAGATCTCAAGAAAATGTACCATCTACCTCTGCCCGAGAAGCGCTATAACAAGGCATTCCTGGAAGCATTTGCAAAAGAAAATGACTTGGAACCGGACCTGGAGGCATTTCTCGAAGAAACATAAGCACAAGTCATTAGGTAAGTATTTTGTTGGCTCATTAGCTTCTCCTTATTGCTATGATGTGTAGACTATGGGGAAAAAATGATACTGTAAGATTTACTATAGATATGGTCCAGTTAATGGAAGCTATGATTAATGGTTATGCTATGGATTGGGAAAATATTCTATCTCATAGAATAGCCACTGAGATACTAGAACATAGAAGGAAAGCATATACAACATCCCAGATCATTCCTCCTTTTTACTATAGTGCATATATTCTTGATATTATTTGTTTTAATTCTGAATATCCCATACTCGGATGGAAGTGGACTTCCCAAGATCCTAATCCTATTCATATATATCACAAACAGTTGTGGAAGGCCCACTATAAGAATCACTTGTACAAAATTTGCAATGGTTTTTTCCTACTTGTATATTATTCTATCTTCAATAACCCTGCCCCTAGGATATCTCAGGAAGCAGCAACTGACCTAACAGCAGTGGGTAGCTGGTTCAAAGAGGAGAAATTCACTTATGTAAGGCTCTTTGGCAGTCTTACCAAACCCCATGTTCTTCCTCTATATGTTCCTAACAAATTGTTAGCCCGAGAGTTGGCATATGAGATAACAGTTGAAGGAACATCAAAAACCCTAAGGGATTCCAAGAAGCATATGTGGCCTACATTCCCCCTATGGTGTGGCATTTTTACCTTACATGATTATATGCATGCAGAGAAAGAGGCAGAGAAGATTCAAATGCTAAATCTTGCCACCATTCCGAATAGGCAATTTGACCCAAGGAAGGTTGCCTATAACGTTACTTCTCAAGCTAAACTTACCAGATTTGATCATGAAGAAGATGATTTTGATGATTTGTTTGCTTCAGCTAAAATATTTTATCGGGTTAAAGGGTTGGCTCGTATCAAATATGGAGAAGAAGGGTTAGAAAAATTCAATAGGCTTACAGCCCAAAGGTTGCAAACGCTGCCTTTGGATCTATTAGCTACAACCCCAATAGTTCAGCCACAAAGTCAAAGTGAACATAAAGTTGTCGATAATACTCCTGTAGTGGAGAAGTTTCTTGAAAATTAAAAGTTGCCAGAGTAGGAGCAAAGGCAAGAGACAAGTAGTTGATCCCTTGATTCAAACATCTATGTTGATCCTAAACTAATCAAGGAATGACAGCAATTAACACATATTTCATTAAATTTGGAAGTAAATAGTGCATCTAGAATTTCAAAATAACCAAAAATCTCAATTCTAGCGATGTCCTTGTAATAAAATATTTCCAATTTTAATGAAATATGTGTTAATTTGATTCTATCATTAGTAGTACTGAGAGCATTCAAGGATTCAGCACACTTGAGGTGACTACTGGTCAAAAGTCAGTGATCAACATAGTTCCGACTGAAGGAACTAGCAGCCCATCCATGATTCAAAAGGATGTAGAAATAATCTGTGAAAATCCCTCCAGTGAAATTGTTTTACACATAGAAGAGATACCACCATTAGATGTCTTCTATAGCCCTGAGCATAGGGCTGTAATCAAAAGACAAAGGAAAAAGAGGAAAATTGATCAATCTCCTCTTTTGACTTCACAAATGGAGATAACGAATGTGGTATGGAAAGAGGAAGTTAATCCTTCTAAATATCTCACCAAACTTTCTCAGTATGTTGTAGCACACACAGCCGCCATAATGGATAAAGCATGGAGGACAGTAATTTGCTAAAAAAAAAAGAACAAGCAACCAGTTTGCTAGAAACATAGGCACAGGAGAAACAACAGAAGATAGAACAACTGGAACAACAATTAGCAGCCCAGAAGTAGCTAAATGGCCAGTTGAATGAGCAATTTCTAAAAGAAAAGCAAAGGATTGATGAGCAAGCAATTCATAAGCAACAGGAATTGTCCCAAGCATTAAGTAAGTTGCAATCATTAAATGAACAACTGAGTAAATCAAAGGAAGAACAAATCGCTCAACTAACAGTTCAGATAGAAAGATTCAAGGAATATCCTCAACTGGGAGAATTCAAATCGGAGGCTTTACAAATTACCAGGGCATTGTCTAGACAGTTGAGCCTATTGTGTCATAATATCTCACTGGTTCTTCCTCTGTGTGAAATTTCATCATCCATGGTTGACAAATCGGTAGATGCGAGACTGAACTTGGAAAAAGTAGATGAAAGATTAACAAATTTTCTCTCTTGGCAAGAAACTAAAGAGGGAAAAGCTGCTAATCTACCACAAATTCTGGAATCGCATAAAGAAATTCTATTTACTGAATGGCAATCTCAGCTAATGAAGGCTGAAAGAGCAACATCAAGATGTAGATCGGCAACAGCCAATGTGATTGAATTAATTAATAACAATATTTATTTATCAAATTTAATAACAGAGTGTCCTCCAGGGAAACTTCCACCAGTAAATGCATTAGAACAGATGTGGAAACAGAAGCTGGAGCAAATAGAAAGATTAATCACAGGTATTCAAATTTTAACATGGGAAACCTTTTGGTTTTTCCTTGTCAAACCATATAGTCAGAGGACACGATGAAATGCCTCACCGATGCAATTGGCAATATGATTCCCAAACTTAATGATGCCACATACACTGCTCAGTTACACCCACGCATGAGTCACCCACCAAAACTTCAGTCGATGCTTGCCATTTGTCAGCTCCAATCACAAGATTATCAACCCATACAGTGAACCATGTTTGACCGATTGCAGCATGCCTATTTCCAAATGATTTTCACATTTTTGGTGATTTGATTATACCAGTGCATAGCATATTTATTTCATAGTTTGTTAGTTTAAGTAGTATTTATAGACCCTTTCATGTTTCTAGAAAGGGTCCTCAAATTTTTGTATTAAGACTCGGATTGGAAGTTGCACTACTGTGCTTCCGATATATTTATTTTTATAAAAACTCGACCTGAATTCTGAGTTTTGATGAAGAATTCTTTTATGTGATATGCACTATTGCTTCTTTTGAAAGTATTTCCAAGTTAAAAGACAGGATCTAAATGCGATTCATATCGGAGGAGACTCAAATGCATATGGTACTACTATCTGTGTTTTTGCTTTATGTTTTTATGTGAATCAGCATTTGTTTATTTTTCTATTATTGATATGTATATATGTTTTTACAGCAATTCTTTGACTTATCACTATTGAATGTTTAAGAGTTGTTACCTTTCATCTATATGTTTGTTAGTAAGATATAAAGATTAGCGTGGTAACATTTTAATTATTACTTTTTTCAACTATTTGAACACAGTAATTCTCATATGACTAAATACTTTTGTTTATGAGTAGAGTCATCTATATGCCTATTTGTCGATAAGAACCATCAAAAATTGCACTAGAAGAAAGACTTTCTGGGATAAATTAGTTACTTTTATATTGTTGCATTTTAGAATAGATCATTCATCATTCCCATTAGATATTAAAAAATTGATAACTTAGCCGTCCCACGTATATATCATTGGGAAACTGGTCCCATTATATCCAACCAGAGCCACCGCACCAAACAGAAAAGGAGCTAATTTAAGGTCTGGACCGGGTGGTTTTCCCTGATGTTGATGCAGTGATTTTTGAGGCATCAATAGTAGGGTAGTTGAAAACCGCCATGAAATACTTCAAAACGGTAGCATACAACCTTTCATCTTTGCATCAAGACAAGTCCCATGGAATACCCACTTGCTTCTATCTCCACTTCGAATGAATTTTGCAATTTTTGAAATGTGTGAATTGGTGCTTGACTAATTTTCTATTTAAAATATTCAAAGGAATTCTTCTAACTCTTCCACCATGGGAAAATATTGGCAGTCATTGTTATGGTGAGGATTTGTGTAGCTACAATTTTAAATGAATCTATGAACTTCTGCAAATACTTTTCTACCCCATAAAAAATTCTAACTTTAGAGACATTTGTAGGCACTAGTCACTTCATGATTGTTGATTTGTAGTAGTTGTGGCCAGTATTCAAAATGGAGGAAGAATTAAAATATTCAAGTTCGCCTAGTTAAAGGACGCATCACTTGGGGATCCTACAAACACTATATAAAGACAATCGACCTCGTCATTTTTGGACACACATAACAAACATTTCTCTCTCTCGCGTGTGAAGAGGACTAAGGAAGAGGCCTAGCTTCCTAAGGAAGATGATTTTTTTTTTAAGCTTTGGCCGAGTTGTTATAAGGTTAGTCTGACAAAGTTTTTTGGGGCTTTAATTGAGTCTGTAATGGGATGTTTGGCTGCATTTATGAGGCAATTGACTGAGCTCAACTATGGGAAGTTTGACCAAGTTGTTGTGTTGACCAGGGGGGTTTCCGTGGTCTATTTTACCTTATTTGACTTATGAATATTATATTGTAACTTTTTTGAACTGAATAATTTCTCCTAGAAAAGATTTTTTTTCTCTTGAGTTTGGGTATCCCAAGTGAAAATGTGTGTCCCTTTGTGTGCTTGGATGTCTCTTGATGATCCTACTACCATTATTGCATTATTTTTAAGATTTTCTATGTATAATTGCTTAATGATACATGTGATATAATTAAAATTGATTAAGAAATAATTGGAAAGTAATTATCATATTAGAAAACCACATTCTCTTAAGAAAATCAACATGGCATTAGAGCCTAGGTGAGAAAGTGACCATTAGAGACAATGCTTATCAATAAAGAGGACAAACCTTTCAAAGGATATATTGGATCAATGGTAGTTTCCTTGAAGCTGTAACAACTAATGAAGTATAGTCTGAGGCCTGAGCTATATTCAATATCTGGAGTAGGTCGAAATTCAAGGAGATTTTTTAATTTGTTTTTATATTTTTTGTGATGGTTCTCTGTGCACACTTCAATGGATCCGAAGCTTATATTCAACCTATCTGAGGTAGAATCTATGTGACCTATCTGATAGGAGAAATATAAGACTATTCTGATGAGATAATCCGAGGCATTTTCTAAGTACAATAGAAACCTTATTTTCATAGAATAAATTTTTTATCAGAAGATGAATTGAGACATTATTGGACAAAATTTTGGCATCCTTTTAAAGACATATGTGTGCTTGTTTTGAAGCCCTAATTCAAATCTATATGAGGGTTAATTCGGCCCTGTTTTAAGGCAAGTTTCTAAGGCTTAATTCAACCATGTCTTAGGGAAATCTTCTAAGGTGAATTTGGCCTTGGTTAGGGCAGAATTGAAGTCACTTTTGGAGGTATTCTTGAGATCATTCTCAGGGTTATTTTGAGCTTGTCTGAGGTAAATTGTAACATGTTCTCAACAACATTTTTGTGATAAATTAAATCACTGCTTAGAGATGATTCTTAGGCATATTTCTAAAGACTTAAGTTGATACTAAGGATGAGTCTAATATGATTTCAAGGACCCTGATACAAGAAGCCTAAAGCAAACCCTTGGTGCATGTCTACATGTTCTAGAAGCAACCCTTATAGAAGTCTTGGAACAAGCTATGATAAATTTGTTGAGTTAAAGGATAGAGTGAGGGTACCTATAGTATTTTTATCAGAAGCTCATAATTTCCTCAAACTATGGAGAAGCCAATGAGTTGGTGGTGGAGACTATTGTTCATTATTTTTTAGCATGTATTGTGAATTTTGTAAATAATTGTGTGTACAAAGGAGCCTTCCTTAGCCATAGGGAGCTAAGGAAAAAGGTTCTCTCATATAAAGCAAGAAAGTAAATAACACTTATATGAGCCCTTATTGGAAGAGATGGTAGAATTAGGGTTTATAAACCCTAGAAAAGGCTTGAAGGTTATGATTTAGAAAACCCTAAGGTTTGTGGACAAAACCTAGAGCTAGACCTAAAGTGTATGAATATGCTTAATGAAGAAGCCCTAGATCATATAATTCATGCAAAGAAGGAAATGAAAGATACATGTATTAGTAGCTAATGATGAGGACGAGGATGAGAATTTCTAGTTGGATGAGATTGTAGATGGATTGTAGTGATTTCTACAGGAAGGAAAGGAACAAGAGGGAGTTGAGAATTCCCTAAAACACTTAGATCAAAAGATAAGTACTTCATATCTTTCTTCCTTCATTATTATTACTAATCTACCTCTTATCTTTTTATATTTTTCTTTGGTTATAATCATTTTCTTCCATAACCTTCATGAGCTTTGCAGATACATCATGAAAGTTGCCAAGGCTTTCAAAACAAGTGGAAACATTGGGAAGAACAAAGAAAATTTTGTGGCAAGAGGATTCTCCCAAGATCGAGCAAAAACTCAACTAGATGGATTTGTGTTCAAGAGGGATAAATTGTATTGACATCTAGAATATTTCTAGATGACCAAAATAGCTCATAATTTAGAGGGAGCAGGCAACCAACAAGTTTGAAGGATGCCATGATGGAGGAAATTGTGTCAAGCCTAAAGGGAATTTATTAGTGACCTACAAGTGGATCTATAAGATCAAGTATGAAGTAAATGGTAGTATAAAAAATTACAAAGCAGGATTCATGGCAATAAGGTTCTCCTAGAAAGAGGGAGAGGACTATGAAGAGACATTTTGTCAAGTGCACTTCTATTAGAAATATTATTTATATTTCTTCTATTATAGGTTGGAAATTGGATCAGATGGATGTGGATACCACTTTCCTCAATGGAGTAATTGATGAAGAAGTGTACATAGAGATACCTTAGGGATTTTAGGTACATGAGAGGGAATCTCATGTTCATAGACTCAAGAAAGCTTTGTATGGACCTTAGGCATGAAGGACTCACACGAGAGAGGGAGCAACAGTGGCAGGAGGATTTACTTTTGTGATAGAGGGAGAATTCAAACCCTTCTTCAGTGCCAATGAGATTTTACCTATGAGTTTAAGATAAAGGATCTAGGTTTGATGTATCACTTCCCTAGTTAATGGAATAATATTGTTGACATCCTTCAAAAACTTGGGATGATGGACTACAATCCCATGACTGCTCCCATGGTGACCAATATGAAGAAGATGAGAGTCTCTGATTCAAATTTGGTGGAGTTGATAATATACAAACATTAGGCAAATAATCAACCATCTAAGTGAAAGTCATGAGATTGAGATTTCCAGAGTAGATGCTCAAATATGAGAGGTCTCTAAGAGAAGTATGCCTTCTATGAGTGGATCATGCAAGACAAAAAATATGCTTCGGTGACTAGGAAGGAGCAGTGGCAAAGGGAGTAGATAGGATTTCCACAACATTATTTGTTTTCATGTTAGAGGGAGCACCTAGTCAGGGTGACCAAAAAGTAGTTATGGTGATGGACCAATGAAGGAAGATGGTTATTTTATGGTTGATTTGATACATGTGACACAACATGTGTTTATGTATCAACATGACACAACTGGATATGGATTGAGATGTCTCATTTAATGAAGTACAACTACATGGATATACAGGTTTAGATTGAGTAGAGACTGCAGATGATAGGAAGAGAACATCATGATGTTGCTTCAGTTTAGGTTTGGTTATGATATCTTGGATGAGTAGGAAGAAAGTAATATTTCTCACTTATTATTGCATAGGTTGAATATATTGCAACTAATTTGGTGACTGTGAAGTAGTGTGGCTTCAGAAGTTGCTCACATGATTGTTTAACCATGTGTTAGAGATGATCATGATAATAGGTAGAACCACATTGAGATCGAGTATCGAGACATGGTACAGAAGGGAGCAGTATAGCTCCAGTACATTTCTATATATGAGTAGGTTTCTGAAATTCTAAAAAATCCTTTGTCCCAACATGAATTTTTGTTTGATTTAGAGACAAGATTGGAGTTGTTGATAATGCTTCCCTTGGATAGAGGGAGTGTTGATGTTGTAGCATAAAAGAGAAGATATTCTCCCTAGGTCAAGGCTATTGATCAAGATCCATGTAATGTGGCTAGAGAGATTGGCCAAATAGCATCAAGGCCTAAGGTGCTCCCTTAGTCAAAAGGTTATGACCATATTTCCAAGGGTTACTTGGCTAGTGGGTAGAGTGAGTGCCCAATAGCATCAAACAAGTGTTTTACCATTCAAGTATGATGTGAAAACGTGAAGGAATTGTAATTTGTCCCATGTTTCAACATTGGTCAGGGATACTGACATGGTTCCAAGTGACGACTTGGATAATTGGTGTCCCTGGACTAGTCTTGTGTTTACTTTGTTCAGGGGGCACCTGACCATATCACCAAAGGGTATTTGGCTAGTGGGTAACTAAATACATTTTAAAAATATATTTTATTAGTGGCTAACTAGATCCTTTGCATGATGTTGATGCAAGATGATTTCCACATAGTTCTAGAATATAACATGAAGTGGATGGATAAATAAACATAGTTGGATCATTTAATATTTTCTTGGGATCAAGAAATTATTTAGGAAAGAGGAAATATGAGGAGTTCAAGGTGAATACTTCCTTATATAAGAGGGAGTGTTGATTTTTGGTAGTTGTAGTCGATATTCAAAATGGAGGAAAAATTATAATTATAATTATAATTAAATGTTCAAGTCGACCCTAAATAATAGGTTGGCCTGGGAGTTAAAGGGCACATCACTTGGGGCTCCTACAAACACTATATAAAGACACTTGACCTCCTTATTTTTGGATACACACAAAGCAAACATTTCTCTCTCTCACATGTGCAAAGAGGACTAAGGAAGAGGCTGAGCTTATTGGGGAAGATAGCTTTCTGAGGCTTTGACAGAGTCTATAATGGGCAATTTGACTGCAATTATGAGGCAGTTGACCAAGCTCTGTTATGGAAAGTTTGACCAAGTTGTTGTGCTAAATAGGGGGGTTTTGTGGTATGTTTGACCTAATTTGACTTATGAATATCATATTGTGATTTTGATGAATTGAATAATCTCTCCTAGAAAATATTGTTGGGTTTTCTCCTGAGTTTGGGTTTCCTAGGTGAAAATTTGCATCACTTTATGTGCTTGGATGTCTCTTTTTTATCCTACTACCATTACTAAATTACTGTTGAGATTCTATGTGTATATTTTTAATGATACATGTGACATAAGCTAACTTGATTAATAAATCATTTGAAAGTAATCACCGGATTAAAAGATCGCATTCTCTTAAGAAAATCAATAATGATGACCTCCGTCTTTAAAATATCTATCTTAATATTCCCTTCACAAACCACATATCTAAAATACACCAAAGACTATTGGGAAACTCACATTTCTTAAGGCTTTCCAACGACTAGTTCTTCTTTAAATTCTTTATCGCTTGCATCAAGTGTGAGATGTGCGCCTCCAAAGTAGCACTATAAACTAATATCTCATCCAAATATATCATAATAAAATAATATAGATAGGAGTGTAGTACCTAATTCATAAGTCTTGTAAGCATAGCTATTGTATGATTTTCACAAGCCAAATGGCATGACTAACCACTCATACAAAACTTGTCTAGTTTTGAAGGTAGTATTCTAGGTGTCTTTTTTTAACTTGAACCTAGTGGTACCCCGCTTCAAGGTCCAGCTTTGTGAAATATTTCACTTTCTATAAATAATCTATTAAATCATCAATCCTAAGCAAAGATACCTACTTTTCAGTGTATTCTTCTTTAACACTCTATAATCAATGCACATCCACCAAGTCCCATCCTTTGGTACAATCATGATGGGTGACCCATAAGGTGAGATACTTGCTTGAAAGTAGCTACTGCAACTAATTATTCACTTAATTAGCTTCTAGAATAGACTATATATATAGCTTAGATTTTAGAAATAGGGTGTTTGGAAATATTTTGATTTTTTGTTCCACTCCCCTCTTAGGTGGTAGCCCTAGGATCCTACAACACTTCTCTGTATGCTAATAGAAACCTTTCTAGTTGTTGTTTCTATTCTATAGTACACCCCTCTAATGATTCCTTTGCCCTTATTGACTCTTTAGTATATTGATTTTGTCTTAAGAAAAATTAAACATAATTTTTTCTATAACTAATCAATTTCTTGGCTTGGTTATCATTTATCGTTGAAATCTTGGACTTTCCTTTGTGTGCATTGATGATGAACGATTTCCCATTATTGATGAAGCAATACTGGTCAAATACTTGCATGAGAATTTCATCCCTCATATACATGTGTGGACTCTCAAACATGATTCCACATGCTTCAAGTGGTATTACATCCTATTCTACTTCATTAATATAATAATCACTTCCAACAAATTTAATTATTAACTATTTTGTTACCTTGATCTCTACATCCTTATTTACCCATCCCAATTGTTATGGCTAGGATCATGAAACTAATTCAAGTTTGTTGAACAATTCCATTGCTATAATATTATGTTGTGAACATGAGTAGAACAAAGCATCTATCTTGATCTTCTTGACCTTGATCTTACTGTGTAAGAGTTTGGTCATATCCTTCTCTTCTTGGTGATGAAAGCTAATTAGATTCACATCCTTTTGCATTAATGTGAAAAGAAAATTCTCATCCACATTACAATTTTTTTTTACCTCATTTTTTGAATGCATGGATAGTGTTAGAGTCGGTCTAGTAGCCCTCCATCAGCGATCAAAGCTCTTTGCATTTGCATAGGTAGGTGTCTCATCAGTGTCATTCTTTGCATTCCGTTAGACATGCCATAACCCTGATGGAGGAGCTGGTGTCTTTGTCTCCCTCTTGGCATTGCTGGATCAAAGTTGTTTCAGTCCTTAGACTCTTTCAAACTTACTTGCCTTGTCTTGAGGTCAAAATTTCTAGGTCTAGGGTTTTGGTTAGATTGTCTTCAAGGTCATGTCTCTGAAGGTCAATAAGTGCCCAGCAAGCCAGAGGGATGATTTTCAAAGTGTTTCTTCAAAAATTTCTATCTTGTATAGTTAAATTTCACCTTGGATTTAAAAACCTTGTTTTTTAAAGCCAAGGTCATTTCTCAAAATTTTGTAAAAACTGGTAAAAATTCAAAATGATTCAAAGGACAGCATATAACCCTAGCTCCCTCAAATGCTATCCCTGCAAAAAGAATCAAGCAAAAGCATTAAATCAGTCAATTTCAGGACAAAAGGAAACCAAAGAGACAATAGCATACAAAGTTTAAAAGTGTCATGAAAAAACATTAGAAAGTGGGTTTGAGCATGAAATTTTTTCAAATGAAACCTATAAAGGCCCAAGCTCCCTCCTTGCACTCTCATTGTGTATTAAAAACTCTTGTAAGAGAGATTGGGCGAACTTCCAAGTGAATTGAGGCGAAACTAGTCGAAATCGGGCTCAGGACAGGTGCGTGACTTGTCAAGCTAGGTGCGCGACTTGTTGGGTGGTGCGCGACACGTCAAAGGGTCTCCCACAGAGAAATTTGGCAACGGGCGCGACACGTCAAGAGGGGCGCGAATTGTTGGGCGTGGTGTGCGACCTGTCAAACTGTCTTCCTCCAACTCAATTCAGAATTTGCTCAAGCTCCTTTAATTCATCAAATCACTTGAGGTAGGCTCTTCAAACTTGTGAAATGGTTGTTGGTTAGTTGGGAAACATCATGAATGTGTTTGTAATGATCAAATTGTGCAAGAAGAAACACTCCATATGGCTGTTTATAAATTTGTAAAAGGTGCTAGGGTTTATTGTTGTTTCACTATTTTTCCCCTTGTAATCATTCCCTTCATTCCCATTTCAATTTCCCTATTTTTCCATGTCAATTTCCCTTTTAAATTTGCAAGGAAAATAAACCCTACCCCTCATAATACCTATGTAAACACATGAATTTGATGATGCATGTGCAGTGATGTTTGCAATATTTTCCTTAAATTCCCTGTTATGTTCCTATATTGCTAATTCCTTGTAAAAAAAGGTCCCTCCCCTAACATTTCCCTCATGTCCTAGTCCCCTTGAAGCAGCATTTCAAACAGTGAAAACAGCAGGTCATTTGAGCGGAAGCAGCAGTACATTTCACAAAAAACGAAGGAAAAGGCCTGACCCCCTCCACATCTTGGCTGAGGCTTCCTTGAAGAAGCAAGACACTAAATAGCTCAGCCACATCACAAATACCAAGAAATTTTGAACATTTTGGTCAATTTTGGTTTTTTCAGGCAATTTACAGGTTTTGTCCATTAACGGGTCTCACCCCCCGCGCAACCCTTCATCTTGGCAACTCCATTTTGCAAAAACTCAGCATTTCTAGATTTTTCATGAGAAGTTACATATGCTCATCAATGGACTTGATATTTTATGAAGTTTTGGGCCTCCAGAAAGTCAAAAAACAAGTAAAAAATGACTTTCTGCCGCATTTTTGACACACAGAAAACAGTCTTGGGAGATTGCAATTTTGGAGGGGCAAATGACCACCAAATTCAAAAATTCCAGTTGGGTTGGAAGGTAGACTCATAGACCTTTCTAACAACCCTACTCTTGCCCAATTTGGCCACCTGCAAGTGCCCCAAACATGGCTCCAAAGGGGCGCGACATGTCAGGAAGGGGGACGCGACATGTCAGGCATAATTGCCCAGAAATGCACTGTACAGCCCAGAAAACGCAAATTTGACTCAGTTTGACTTTTTGAGGTGAATGATGATTCTCTTTGATGTAATTATGGTACTTTTATGACACTTTTACTCTTATGTATCTCTTCTAGAAGATTCATTCATGAAAAGGGTAAAAATTAAATGAATGAATTGGTTTCCAAGTTTATAGAGGCAGGTTGTTTTGGCTGCCTAGTTTGTAGTGCTTAGTTTAGAAGTGGTTGAAACAACTCTTAGGATAGTGAGCTCAACCCATGGAGGCAGGGAAAGAGGTTAGATCATCTATATTATGTATTTTCTTAGTCATTTTCAGGGGTTGGAAGGTTGGACTCTTGAGGGAGAAGCTATCATTGTATTATTTTACTGTATCTCTGCAATTTTTGGCTAAGGAAGACCAGGGTTTTGCAGTCCTTTTTGGGATTCTTGTGGTTACATGTATTGATGGTGTGTTTCTCTATGTACCTGTAAGTGTGTTATGTGAATCATTTCCTTTCTTTTCCTTCTGCACATTAAGCAAACGAAGTGTTAAAGTAAGAATTCATGACTGTCATGCTCTGCTTTTAAGTTTGTTTAATTTCAATGTTTTCTACTGTTTAAGGAGAATTCAAAGTTATTGTTTGCTCTCCTTAACTCCTCACCTGTCATTCCTAATCATCCACCTCAATCAAAGGCATCAATACTGTCTCCTACCTCGCCCCAAAGAACCCCCTGCAGAAACTGTGTCCAATCCCCGCACCCAAAATTGCCATCCCCTCAATTTGCCACCAAAAACCCTAAAAACCCCAAATCAACCCTTTTGATCAGTTTACTAGCCTAAAATCAGTGTTACCCTATTGGTCATCTCATCCATTGAAGATTTTACTAAGATTGACCGGAGAGAGCCTTCTCCTACCCCGTAGGGCTAGCTACGAGGCTAAATTGTTTGATGTTGCCTTGAGGTTTGCCTTTTTCAGCCTGAGGTGAAATTTCAAGTGCTAACAACTCCCATGAGTGTTCTTGAGCTTGATACTACTCTTGTTGAGATTAGCCTTGGTAAATCCTTGCATATTAGTTCAGATCTAGACTCATCTCACCAAGAGCAGCTTGTAAACTTGTTGCAGAACCATCTTGGTGCCTTTGCATGGGGTTATGAGGATATGAAAGGCATTCCTCCTAAAACCTGTACACATCATATTTACATTCAAGAAGGATCCTGACCTGTCTGATAGCCCTAAAGGCGTATGAATCCAACTCTGAAAGATGTTGTGAAGGAAGAATTACAAAAAAATTTAGATGCTGGTTTCATCTATCCTATTTTTGACAGCCAGAGGGTCTCTCCATTAGTGTTGGTTCCTAAGAAAGATGGGAGATGGTGTATTTGTATTGACTATCGAGAATTAAACAAAGCCACTCTCAAAGATTACTTTCCTCTTCCTTTTATTGACCAGGTGCTTGATACCCTTGTAGGAAAGAAATATTTTTCCTTTTTGGATGGCTTCAGTGGTTACAATCAGATACAAATTGCACCTGAAGATCAGGACAAAACTACTTTTACATGCCCTTGGGGAACATTTGATTATAAAGTGCTCCACTTTGGTTTGTGTAATGCCCAAAATTCCTTTCAAAGGGTCGTCCTCACTATTTTTGTTGATCTAGAGTGTGTAGAAATTTATATGGATGACTTTTCTATGATTAGTGACTCTTTTCAAGAGGCTCTCAAAAATCTGGAAAAATTACCTTTTCGTTGCCAAGAAGCCCATCTTGTCTTGAGTGACAAGAAATGTAGGTTAATGTGTAAGGCAAGTGTGGTGCTTGGCCATCTTATTTCTGATAAAGGTATCGAGGTTGACCTAGCTAAGATTGAGATCATTTTGCGTCTTCTTGTAGCCAAGACTCAAAGGGAAGTAAGAGGTTTTTTAGGACATGCTGGTTACTATAGGAAATTCATTGAAAATTTTTCTAGGATAGCTACCCCTCTTTTTCGACTTCTAGCTAAGGATAGTGAGTTTTCTTGGTCCACAACTTTCCAACATTTCTTTGAAACATTCAAGGAAAAGTAGTACAGGCACCAGTTTTGAGAGGTCCAAACTGGTCCCAACCTTTTCACATTTCCTCTAATGCTTCAGATTTGGCTATTGGCACAACATTAGGATAAGAGGAAAACAAGCAATCCTATGCCATATATTTTATTAGTAAGAATTTGTCTTCCGCTGTATTAAATTATATAGTTACAGAGAAAGAGTTTTTAGCTATGATTTTTGCAATTAACAAATTCAGGCACTATATTACAGGGTATGAAGTCTTTGTACATACTAATCATTCCGAAATTAAATATTTGATGAATAAACAATTGACTAGAGGTATAGTGACTAGGTGGTTGTTATTGTTGCAGGAATTTAATATTACTATTATTGATAGACCAAGAAAATCTAATGTGGTAGAAGATTTTCTTTCAAGATTGAATAATCCTGGTGAAGTAACTCTTGTTAATGATGATTTTCCTAACAAACATCTTTTTTCTATGTCAAAAGACTCCCTATGGTTTGCTAACATTGCTAAATATTTAGTCACTAGAAAGACACCACCCCACTTGTCCACTCGTGAAAAGTGGAATATGATTCAGAAAAGTGTTGCATACTCCTAGGTTCAAGGAGATATCTTTTACTTTGGTCCATATTTGATTATCCATAGATGTGTAAGAAAGGAATAAGTGTTTGACATTTTAAAATCACCCCATGATGAACCTTGTGGAGGCCACTTCGCTAATAAGCAGATTGCATATAAGGTATTGCACGCTGGCTACTTTTTGCCTTCCTTGTTTAAGGATGCCAAACAATATGTCAGGCGGTGTGATAGTTGTCAGCGAATGGGCCAGCCTAATCAAACCAATGAGATGCCTTTATGCCCTCAAGTTATGATTGAGCCTTTTGAAAAATGGGCTATTGATTTTATAGGGCCAGTAAATCCAACTTCATTAAGAAAAAAACATATTTTGGTTTATATAGAGTTTGTTACAAAATAGGTAGAAGATAAATCTGTTTCCTTTGCTACAGAAAGGGTTGTTGTTGATTTCCTTTTGCTGAAGTTTTTACTAGATTTGGTGTGCCTAGAGAGATTGTTTTTGACAATGGCCTGTAGTTTATTCCTAATCTGGTGCAGGGTGTGATGGAGAAATATAAGATTTGGCATAGGAAATATACACCATATCACCCACAAGAAAATGGCCAGGTGGAATCCATGACAAAGTCATCGAGTCCGTCCTCACAAAAACAGTAAATATGCATTGGAAGGATTGGGCTAAAATATTACCATAAGCTTTGTGGGCATATCGAACCACTTGGAGAAATAGCATGGGACATATACCATATGAGATGGTATATGGCAAATAAGTCTTGTTGCTAATTGAATTCCAGATCAAAACCTTCAGAACAACAATTCAGTTGGGTCTAGATCTCTCTGAAGTGCAACAACAACGTCTCCCTTAATTGAGTGAGCTGGATGAATTTCGAAGGGATGTTGTTCAATAGAACATATTGATTCAACAACAATGCAAAAGGTGGCATGACAAGTCTATTCAGAAAAAGCAATTTCACCTAGGTGCTTGGGTACTCCTTTATGATTATATATTTAAATATTTCAAAGGGAAAGTCCATACACACTAGATGGGACCTTATGAGGTGGTCCAAGCATTTGAGAATGGAGTGCTAGAGATTAAAACTATTGATGGATAGAGCTTAGTGTTCTTGGTGAATGGACATAGATTAAAGAAATATTTTCAGCCACTTTCCAAGAAGGATTTTACACAGCAATTCCAACAACTATTTGGGATGCTAGTGATGGATGGTAATACCAACTTGTTGAAAACATAAACTCTTCTTCTTCTAAAATGAAAAAAAATGTAAAAGAATATATCTATCTATCTATCTATCTATATATATATATATATATTTATATATAGTAAAGAAAAAAAACCTTTTCCTGTAATGAAAATCAGTTTGCTGGCATGACTGCAGAAGGATCAACCTGAAAACCATCTTGCTGGTGGGAAGATAAAAAATTTCTAATAAAAGGAGAATGTTGCTTGATATTTAGATGTGCTAGCTGCCATCTACAAGAAGCAGGTTCAGCAGAACCAACCCTTACACAAGTTTGGGGTAACTAGCATGGATATTTTTATTCAATTAACACTTAATTCTTGCTGCAATTATTTTTTTCTTGCACTAGCGCAGGCAGACTTTCTAGAAAATTTTCTGCCTTTCTTCATATCCCATTTTCATAATTCCCCATCAGTTTTCTTCTTCAATCCCAGAATGATTACCTTCCCATATTCTTCCGAATTCACCCTATCTGTTTCGTAAATACCACTTTTATCCCTTGAATTTTTTTCCCTATCCCACTTTTGTTTACGCCCTCTTGATGGTACTGCTCCTGGAATCCCTGTCATAAACTTCCTTCCCATTCTGAATTTTTTCCCTCTTCCCACTTCTTTGTTCCCCCATGAGCTTATTGTAGTATCTAGTGCAGAAAGAGCAAAAGGATGTGCTTAGAAACATCAAATAAAAGGCAAAGCAAACCTTCCATATGATTGGGAAAGTCATGTTAAAGTCCAGCCTATGTTCTACCAAAATTTCATGTTTTTTCTTCTTCAACAAATTTTCTACTTGCACTAGTGCAAGCAAGTTACTATATACAGTAGTGCAAGCATAGCAACACAGTATAGGTGGTGCAAGCATATCAGTGCAAGCACGCACCTTGTCAGAGATATAATGCATTTTGTTTTTTCCATGAAATATAGCGTGTGTCATAAAGAAGTGGTTATTATGAAAATTTAAAAGAAGTCTTTTCATTCGATTGCTAAGTAATTTATGTTATCATGTATTAATTAGGGATAAAATTATTTAAGTACAAAGTGTTTATGGTTAAAAATTGTGATCATTTTAATGAATTCTAA
Source organism: Pinus taeda (assembly GCA_000404065.3). Lineage (NCBI taxonomy): Eukaryota > Viridiplantae > Streptophyta > Pinopsida > Pinales > Pinaceae > Pinus > Pinus taeda. The sequence goes on from APFE030834807.1 coordinate 101,827, forward strand.
AGGTATTTTTAATGAATTATGAAGATGATGTGGATTATGTAACCATTGCTTGGCTATGATTACACCCCTTTCGAAATGACCCTTTATGTCCTCCATTTGAAATCATTACCTTACCTAGCCATTAAATCACTGTCGCAAAGTACCCCTAATCAGTTTGGCACACCTTTCAAAAGATGCTATGTGTGCATGGCAATTTAAGGGATGTTTTAAGTGATATTTTAAGTGATTGGATGGTGAGTTGGAAAAGGGAAATGGATGGTTGGGCCCTTATCCATAAGAATCCATCTTCCTCATTTGTTTCATGAAGAAGAGATTTGGACTGTTCATAGTTGTTAAGCAACAATTCTGCCCGTTAGAAGTGAGCCGTCGTCCCTCATGAAAGTAGAGAAAACAATTGAATACTGAAATAGTCTTGCACTATTGCAGGAATCAGGGTTTCTTCAGTTTTTGCAGAGGTTTGATGGGCATGATAGGGAGGTGGCCTTGTGTTGGGTTGTGTTATATTCTTTCCACGACTATCCCACATAGTTAACTAGGGGGCTTAGAGGGGGGGGGGTGTGGGGCGCGATCTTCCCTTCGTTGCACCGATTGTGTAGCAGGGGGGGTCACAGGGGGGACCACTTTATGGGGTCCGGGGCAGCACCCCGGAAAATTTTGGTTTTGGACGCTATGTTAGGATGGGCAGACCCACCTATGGTTTTGTGCATGATTTTCGCACATGTTTTTGGACACGATGGTTTTTTGGTGCATGGTATTAGACGCGATGGTTTTCGGTCAATGGTATTGGACGCAATGGTTTTTCGGTCCATGGTATTGGATGCTTCAACATGTATAAATATTTATTATAACATTGAAAAGAACATAATGAAAAATCAAACTGGTATTCTCGGTTTTGGGATCCAGGGGAAAATCTCTGTGCATATGTGTTTTATGTGTTATGCTCTCGCATTGTTTATTTTCTCTGTTTTAAAATTCATATATAGGTAATTTTTGTATGGGGTTAAAACCTACATTTGGTATTAGAACAGTTTTGTCTTCAAGGGGATGCCTTTGTTGCTGAGGGGTTTTGCTCGAGCCTGTGGTAGACCTTGTTCAGTGGGAGATATGCGAGATCAATTTTGGTGGTGAAATAAGATGGCGAGTAGTGGAAAGATAGAGATCGAGAAATTTAATGGTCAGAGTTTTGATTTGTGGAAAATCAAGATGGAGGACCTGTTGGTGGATAAAGATCAGTGGATTGTGGTAGATCCAGGTACTAAACCAACGGGAGTGTTCGATGAAGAATGGAAGAAGTTGGATCAGAAGGAAAAGAGCACAATACAATTGTGTGTCTTAGATTCAATATTGCTGAATGTATCAGAGGAAGCTACGGCGAAGGCTTTATGGGACAAGTTAGGGACTTTGTACTAATCTAAGTCTCCGGTGAAAAAATTGTTCCTGCGGAAAATGCTGTATAACCTGAGGATGAAGGATGGAGACTTGGTGACAGAACATCTGAACGCATTTAATACTGTGGTAAGTCAGTTAGCATCTGTTGATATTAAAATTTTAGATGAAGATAAGTGCATCAGTTTGTTTTGTTCTCTACCAGATTCATGGGATAGTCTAGTTATTGCAATAGGTAGCAATGCATCTACCTTGCAGTTTGATGAAATAGTCTCATCCTTGCTGACAGAGGAGATGAGATGGAAAAATATGGAGAGCCAGAATGGTGATGCCTTGTCTATAGGAGGACAGTCCTAGAATAGAAACAAAAATAAGTCATTGAGTGGGAGATCTAAATCTAGAGGGAAATCTAAATCTGCAGGAAAACCTATGAAGGTGGTGTGTTGGAAATGCAGAAAGGAAGGGCACTACAAAAGGGACTGTAAATCTAAATCTCTTGATAAAGGAAAGGGATCTGATGATGCTCCTTTTGTAGAGGTAAAAACCACCTTAGATGAAGGTGGGGATGTGTACTTGGCTTCTTCAAGTACACATGTAGATCATGAGGCATGGTTGATTGATTTAGGTGCATCCTTTCACTTCACTCCCCATAGAGAGTGGTTCTCCAAGTATGAGAAATACAATGGTAGTGATGTCTTCTTAGGGGATGATAGGAAGGCTAGAATCATTGGTCACAGAAAAGTAAAGTTGAAGTTGCAAGGTGGAAGGGTTAGAACACTTCCGGGTGTTCTACATATTCTTGCATTAGCCAGAAATTTGATTTCTGTAAGCAAGCTGGATGATGTAGGTGTAAAAATAGTGTTCGAGAAGGATACCTGCAAAATGGTTCACGGAGCACTGGTATTGATGTGGGGAGTTTTAATTAGAACTCTGTACAAGCTGCAAGGTAGCACTGCTATTGATGGGTGCAACAGTTCTATGGTTCCTGAAAATGGAGCAGAAAATCTAGTGGTCTCTGGAGAGAAGACCATATTGTGGCATCAAAGGCTTGGACATATTGGAGAAAAGGGCCTTCAAATACTTCATGGTAAAGGTATGGTAGAAGGTATGAGTAGCAGCTCTCTGTATTTTGATTTCTATGAAAATTGTGTATATGGGAAGCAGAATTGGGTGAGTTTCCCCTCTGGTTGTAAGAGGGCGAACCAGATATTAGAACTTATGCACATTGATGTGTTTGGACCTATGAAGGTTCCATCGTTGGGTAAGTTTGTGTACTATGTATCATTTATAGATGAATTCTCAATGAATAATTGGATATATTTCCTTAAGAAGAAATCTAAAGCCTTTGACAAGTTCAAAGAATTTAAGGCTCTCATGGAAAATCAGACAGAGAAGAATATAAAGGTGTTGAGGACAGATAATGGTGGAGAGTTTTGCAGCAAGAAATTTGAATAATTCTGTAAGAAGTGTGGTATAGCACGGAAGAAGACTACTCCATATACACCTCAGCAAAATGGAGTTGCAGAAAGAATGAATAAGGCGTTGATGGAAAGGGCAAGAAGCATGCTTAGTGGTGCTAGGTTAGGACATCAATTATGGGTAGAGGCGGTGGATACTGCATGTTACCTGGTCAATAGGTCACCTTCATCAACGTTGGGGGATAAGACTCCACAAGAGGTATGGACTGGTAAGAAACCCTCTCTTTCACATCTGAGGGTATTTGGATGTGATGCATATGTACATGTTCCAAAGGAGAAATGAACCAAGTTGGATAGTAAATCTGAAAAGTGCATCATTATTGGGTATAAGGATGGTTTAAAGGGTTATATGATTTGGAACCCAGTCACAAGGAAGGTTGTGTATAGCCGAGATATGGTGTTCAGAGAGGTAAAATATGTTATTAAACATGAAGTCCAACCAAAGTAACCTAAGAAGATAGAGTTTGAGCTTAAGGAGGAAGAATCATACTCTACAACAGGTGAGGAATCAGAAGATGAAGAGCCACAAACTCCGTGTGTGAGAAGATCAGTTCGAGAAAGAAGGCAGCCAAAAAGGTATAGTCCATCTGCTTTCTGTTCAAATTTTGCTTTATCTATTACTGACGATGATCCTAGAACTGTGAAGGAAGTAGTAGATTTAGAGGATGGCAAACTCTAGAAAGAGGCCATGGTTGATGAAATGGCATCTTTGCACAAAAATGAGGCTTGGGATCTGGTGGAGTTGTGGTTGGAAGAAAACCCATTGGCAGCAAATGGGTACTCAAGAAGAAGACAAATGCAGAAGGAAAGGTGGAGAAATATAAAGCTCGGTTGGTAGCAAAAGGTTATTCATAGGTCCCGAGAATTGATTTTGGTGACATTTTTTCTCCTGTTGCCAAGGTAACTTCTATTAGATTACTTTTATTTGTTGTTGCTGCTTTTGATTTTGAGGTAGAACAGATGGCTGTGAAGACAACATTTATTCATGGGGATCTAGAAGAGGAAATATACATGAAGCAACCTAAAGGCTTTGCGGTGAAAGGTAAGAAAGAACTGGTATGCAAGTTAAAGAAGTCTCTGTATGGGTTAAATTGTTTCCAAGGATGTGGTATTAGAAATTTGATACATTTATATGGGGAATTGGATTCACCAGAAGCAAAGCAGATCACCGTGTGTATTTTAAATTAATTGGTGACCATGTTATTTATCTGGTCTTGTATGTGGATGATGTGTTGCTGGTTGGAAATGACAAAGAAATTATCCAGGATTTGAAGACCCAATTGTCCTCCAAATTCAACATGAAAGATCTTGGTGCTGTAAACTATATTTTGGGCATCAAAATTAAAAGAGATCGGGTAAAGAGGAAGATCTGGTTAAACTAGAGGAAGTATGTTGAGACAATACTGTAGAGGTTTAATATGCAGGATAGTAAATCGGTGAAGGTCCCTATTCCTGTAGGTGTGAGGTTATATGCTAAACAATGTCCCAAGACACAAGAAGAGGAAAAGGACATGTCTCGTGTTCCATATGCAAGTGTAGTCGGTAGCCTAATGTATGCAATGGTCTGTACTAGACCAAACATTACACACGTAGTGGGAGTATTGAGTAGGTTTATGTCAAAATTAGGGAAGGAGCACTAGACAACAATAAAGCAGGTTTTCAGGTATTTGCGTGGCACTAGTGATTATGGTTTGTGCTACCAAGGAAGATCAGGATTAGACAGAATGTTGGATATTCGTGGCTTTGTTGATGCAGACTGGGCTAGAGATCTGGATCAGAGAAGATCTACAAGTGCGTATGTGTTTAACCTATTTGGAGGTGCAGTTAATTGGATGAATAAGAAACAATCTGTAATGTCACTATCAACTACAAAGGCAGAATACATGGCAGCCACTCATGCAAGCAAGGAAGTAGTTTGGTTGCAGAGATTATGTTCAGATATGGGGTTCGTACAGGGAGCTATAAGGATAGACTGTGACAGCCAAAGTGCAATTTTCTTGGCAAAGAACCCTGCTTATCATTCAAGGACAAAGCACATTGATGTTCAGTATCACTTTGTGAGGGATATGATAGAAGACAAAAAGGTGTTGCTGGTAAAGGTGGACACTTTGAAGAATACTGCAGATGTGTTGAAAAATCTGTGAGCTCTGAGAAGTTCTCTTGGTGTAGAGAGACAATGGGAATTTTAGGGCTAGAAAAATGACTAAGCTCTCTTGGGGCTCCTTGTGGAAAGAAAACAACAAGTGGGAGAATGTTCGATTGTGTTATATTCTTTCCATGACTAGCCCACGTAGTTAACTGGGGGGGTTAGAGGGTGGGGGGGGGTAGCCCCCCTTCGTTGCACTGATTGTGTAGTGGGGGGGGGTTCACAGGGGGTTTGAGGCATACCTGTAACCCCACTTTATGGGGTCCAGGGTATCGCCCCAGAAAATTTTGGTTTTGGAACCTATGTTAGGATGGGCAGACCCACCTATGGTTTTGTGCATGATTTTTGCACATGTTTTTGGACGTAATGGTTTTTTGGTCCATGGTATTGGATGCGATGGTTTTCGGTCAATGGTATTGGATGTGATGGTTTTTCAGTCCATGGTATTGGATGCTTCAACATGTATAAATATGTATTATAACATTGAAAGGAACATAATAAAAAATCACCCAGGTGGTCTTGGTTTTGGATCTAGGGGAAATCTCTGTGTATATGTGTTTTTTGTGTTATGCTCTTGCATTGTTTATTTTCTGTGTTTTAGAAATCGTATGTAGGTAATTTCTACATAGGGTTAAAACCTACACCCTGCAATTTGCCAAGAGTTTTAAGGACGACCGAGTCAAAATTGGCCCCTTGAGGTTCGAGGTCAAAGAAGAATTCATCACAGAGGACATAGAGTTAGAGAACATTGGTGAGAAATGGTTCAAGAATCAGAAGTTAGAGAACAAGCAGTGGTGCTGATTTGTCATTGACAAGGAAATGTAGGTGAATTGGAAGAAGGGCATCCCCCGCAGTGCCCTGCTGGATCAATGGCAAGATCTCCTTTATATTTTGCAGAAGTTTTTGATCTGCGAGGGATGCTATTCCTTAACATTTTTTTTACCATTTTATAATATTTATACATTTCAAAGCGAGCTGACACTTTTGGCGGAAAATTAATTTCCCCCACTTCTTGCTCATGAGTTTAGAGAGGATGGCCAGGGGCGTGCAAACTGGATAAGAAGACCAGGCTGACCGAAAATTATGCCATCATGGGTTAATCAAGATCTTGGTCAAGAATGAGTTGGAGGCCGAAGGCATGACCTGAGAAGCATTATTAGAGCAGTTACACAAGAAGACACCCATCGGGAAAATGACAAAGGACCCTGCTAGTCCAAGTACAAGTAAGGGTTTGGTTAAAAACAACGTTGGAGGTTCTTCTTGCACTGGTACAAAAAGAAAGAGACCCATAGAGATGATGGAAGAGGAAGCCCCATCTCCAAAGAAGGTGACCAACATATTTGTTGAGAAGAACCACTCCCCTCACACTACCTCTCCAGTGCATACAAGTGGCTCTGAAGGGCATAATTTGTCAGTCCTTGTGGACGCAGTGGTAAAATCCAAAGGAATAGAATTTGAAGAAATTGAATATGATGCCTTGCTGACTAATTTTATTTAGAAACCTCGAAAGAAGAAAAAAGAATCGAGTGCAAGCAAGGATTTGGTTGAAGGGTCGGATATTGATATGGTGCAGTCCCCATTTCGACAGGGTACTAAATCCCTTGCCACAACAGTTAAAGAGAAGGAGCCAGAGGGTACTGAAATGCCTCCACCTGACAAGTTGGAGACACATGTCTCTCATTTTAGTAGTCGTATAGCTGAGCTGGAACACCAAGTTCGGAATTTAGAAGAGCTTGTGGTTAAAGAATAGGATGATAAACATCACACTAAGGAAGAAATGACCGTGGAGGTGAAAAGGCAGAAAAGAGAAGTTAGGGTGTGGAAGTATCTAGCTTCATAGTGTTTTAAGCGTCTCAAGAAGGCGACAAAGAAATTGAAGATCAAAGAGAAGAAGTCCATGTCAATGCAGGCCGACATCAATATTACAGTACAAGATTGAAGTGAAGCACTCAAATTTTTGAGGTTTTTTGAAGCAGGTAAAAAGTTGTGTGAGGATACGCAACAACTTAGGGATGGGAGGATGTTAGTCCCCTAAATTGCCCCCCATTCTCATCCTTTTTCTCCGTTATAAACCACAACTATTTACCTATGTTTTTACCCTTTTCACATACCCTCATCCTGCACCAGTCCAAGTATTGTGATATATTTCACATGTACTTTATTTTTCATTTTTGATTCAATTTAGCATTTAGTTAATTATTTAATTCAGAATTCTAACTTTTAATGCACTTTTGTAACTTATCCTTATCTCCGATAAATACTTGGTAAATAAAGCCACTTAATGTGGCTGATGATTTAAGTGCGGGATTAGATCTTTCACTATTGCCAGTGCAACAAATCCGCACAATAGATCTAGACTTCCCTAACCACCACCATGTTTTGTGCATCTTTGGCCACGAAGACCAGATCAGCCAAAGGTAGCCAAAGACAAGACTGAAGTTGCAGATTGCTTGAATGGAAGCTGAAGGTTTGGCCCACGGCCAACAAGTTCAATTGTCTATATTTAAAAACGAAGAGGCTAAAATATACATTTTGTTATGTAAACAGTTGACCAAATGGCCTGTACTATGTTTAGTAGTTACGAACTTGGGCCGATGGTCTATAAATCATAGAATGTAGATAGAATTAGGAGGATAGAAGATAGAGGAGATAACAACACTGTGTTCCAAACATATTGTATATTTTGTTATCGCCCAAATTTGGGCTAGAATCTGTATTCCACGATGTAATTTACCTTTCCAAATGAATAGAAAGAAGGAGCTCTACCTTATGCCTTTCAAATATTATCTATTCTTTTAAGCCAATGAGTCTGATTTGAATTACTGAATAGCATTGTTTCTTAGAAGGGAAACAAGCTGGCTGGCTAGGGCCCAACCAACCTAGCTCATTTACCCTATTTTTGTTTTTGTATTTATTTATGTGTGTTGTTATTGTTAAAGTGTGATTTAATTGAATTCTATTTCCATGCACATATATTCTTGTCAAAGTGTGAGCGGATTTGTTGTGTGAACTAGTTAGATTTACTTTCCTACAATTTCCTTTCATGTAATTTATTTCAATTGGTTTTCCCCACCTAGTCCAAGCAGGAGTAATGAACCTACACTAGTGCACATTGGTGTGCTTAATTCTCTTCCCTTTCTCGCAATTTATTTTCATGCAATTCCTTTTGATGAATATGCACCAGTGCATGATGGTGTGTTGCAACAAGTATTTATAGTCTCTTTCATGCAATGTTTCTTTTTCGTTCTTCTAAGTAATATATATGTAGATGGAAGGTTAATTCTTTAGTGGTTGTTTCCAGTTATGGTTATTTACTTTCATTTTACATACAGTTAAGATTGGAAACATTTATTTTTACATGTGCAAGTTATTTTTGCAATTAAGTTTCATTTGAAATAGTTAACACTTATTTTTGGAATCAATAACTAAGTGCAAGGAACTCTGCTCAGGTGCAAGAACTGGTTTGTTGTCACAGGATCCGAGTGCTCAGAACCCTTGAGATTTGAGCCCTTGCATGAAGTCAAGAATCTTTGGTAAGATTGACTAGTGTAAGAAGGAAATATTTAAGAAAGCAGGTTTGAGAGCCCACTTTATGAGACTACTAAATTGTTTCTACTAAAGAGGAATATAAGCATATACTCATTGATTAAATATTGATCAGTTGATTGATTTTCTTTTTATTGTGATTCTTTTGCAAATGCATTCTTTCTTGTTCTAGCACTATATCACTTTGATTATTCAGTTGTCTTTTACTCTTTCCAATTCAAGTTTGCAAGTTCCCATTTAAGAAAGTAGGAATTTACATCAGAAAGGTTCATACCATCTCTGACATTGCCTGTGCTTTGTCTCTAAGTTTATTGATCCCCTGGGCTGACAATTAAGTGTTGAGGAGTTTGCTTAAGTGCAATTCCTGCACCCAATAATAATGTTGTACATGTTTGTTATATAAGCTTTAGTTTCCTTGAGGTGCTTAAGTTTCTAAAGTTTTCCAAATTTCAAGGAGGGTTTATTTTTAGGGGTATGATCCTTATGTGAACCCCATAGATCTAAAATTTAATTAAAATTTAGAATCAATAGGGATTTATATCAATATTTAATTAATTTTTTTGACATTAATTATTTTTAAATGTCACGTATAGCATTCATGTTGAGCATGAAATAAATATTATAGATATACATCATAATGGCTTCTAGAAAATCCATTTCAGTATCTAACAATCAAGTTGATATAATATTATTTTACTTAAAATGGAAATTCAACTATATAGGTTATGAACAAAAATGAAATATTTTTATGTTATTAATAAATTCCATGTGTGAGTTTGATATAAAGCATGGAAATAGTTACACACATGTATTAAAATATCATTAAAGAGTTTGATATAAAGCATGGAAAGAGTTCATAAAATTATAGAAACATATCATTAATTGTTTAAATTAACATACATTGATTGCACTGAAAGACACTTTCTACAAATTCAATATTAAATTGATGTACATGATATATCTTAGTTCATTTTAAATATCAAAGTGACTTGCATCATAGTAATATTGTACTTATTTCATTAATCTACGAAACTAGGAATCAAAATTGTTATTTTATATGATTTTACTTCTTGAATGTTCTTAATTGAATGTATTAAGATAAGGAATTGATTGTAATATTTTGATAGATAAGTAAATTTAGGAAAGTTTATAAAATTATCTAGAAACATGTTAGTAATTGTTTCTTGGCATATTAAATTCCAATACATATGACTTATATCATGTTATGTCTAAGCTCCTATAGATGACCTCAAAAGAAATAAAATTGAATAAAACTTATTTGTTGTTTACTGGTTGAAGACATCTTTTAAAATTGAATTTAGAACTTATTTCAATATTATTTGTGTTTTTTAATTGAACCATGAGATTATTTAGTTCATTTTAACTATCAAAGTGACTTGTATCATAGTCTAATATTGTACTTATTTTCTTAGTCTATAAAGCAAGAACTCAAAATTGTTATAATTTTTCATAAACATTATACTATACCATTTTTTTTTGTTTTTTTTTTTTAAATTAACAAATCCATAAACTAAAATTTAATGAACATACATCAACAAGAATAATAAACATCCATAAACTCAAATAATAAATGTATCAATAAATTGTCCATATGAACATATATACAAATTACATTACATGAACATCCATAAACTAAAAATAAGCATCCATAACCTAAAATAATGTTCATGCATCTATAAACCATCCATGTATGAAAATATACAAAGTATGTTTCACATGTGAATGTGCCCTATGAGATGGGTCTAAAAACACAAACTATCTATGATCCACTCTAGAAAGTATCATTTCTAGAACTCTTATGTGAATTCTATTGCACACAACAAGCGTCCATAATCTAGTACCACAATATAGAACATTCAAATTCAAATTAATTAGAACATTATTTGCATAAAATAAACAATATGGAAATAAATGATTTTGAGTTGTGCATTTAATTAGTACCCTACCTGTGGCTTAGTCGAGTGCAAATGGAATTCAGGTGGGATTGGAGTCTGATCAATCTGGGTTTGGTGCTCCCTTACCTATGGCTTAGTAGAGTGAAAATGGAAGTTAGGTTGGATGAGGGTCTGACCAATTTGGGTTTGGTTATCCCCTACCTGTGGCTTAGTAGAGTGCAAATGGAAGTCAAGTGGGATGGGGGTCTGATCAATCTAGTTTTCTTGCTCCCCTGCATATGGCTCAATGCCTCCATACCCAACATCCCACTCATGCATCCACATAACTGTGACATTGACACCACTCTGCATTTGGGCTTGTGTACGCAATGGAAAATTACAATTAGTCTACGAATTAATTAGCATGCAGCCATGTAACTTAAAAAAAGAAAATGTTTAAATATTAGGAATAAAACATTTACCTCAAATGATGGTCCATGTTTCTGTACATAGTGAGTCTCCTACACATGAGTGTTATGAGATGGATCTGAAGTTGGAAGTGGAGGAGACTAAGTCATGGAAACATGCACTAGAGGAGGTTGCTCTAGCTAATCAAATACCCCCTCGGGTGACCTCAGAAGCTTATCCATGTAGTTGGGCTATGTATGCATGTTATCATGAACCTATTAATATAAATGCAATCTGATATGAAATGATTAATATAAATAATGTATAATTTGATGATAAGAGTCAAAAGTTCCATAAATATGTACCTGGTATGTGTCATGTGGGTCTTGCACCCTCCAAGTATCATGTATGGTATCACAACATGTACATGCATATGAAAAATGTTGGTCATGCCCTATACTCTCGAGATAAGAATCATCATGTGATGGAATTGGTGGGTCATGAGGCAATGAAGGTGGTATGCTCATCTCTCCATGCAAGGCATGCATAATAGCCAATGTCCTTTCATGATATCTATAATGGTGTGCCTAGTCTCAACACTAAGTTTTGAAGACTTCTTTAGCTCCGTCAACAATACCATGCTCCCAGATGGTTGTTGCGATAATCTCGAACGTGGTGCTACATGCGTAGGGTCCCTACGAGCCTTGACATGACCATAGCTATGTCCCAAGCTACGTCCATAAAACACAAATCTAGTGCTAGTGTAATTTGACCTCATATGTAGCATGAACTCTGCATCTATATGCTTTGCAAAGTAAATAGGGACCTGGTCATGGTGGGGGAACTAACCCCAATCTCTAATGAATCGATTATAAACAAATGGGGACACATCAACATTCTTAAAATACTTAATTAGACCAGCATGTCTAGCACGACTGTTCAAAGGGATTTCAAACAACTCCCCATAAACATTAATGTCCTTGGTGGCATATTTCATTGCCTCCCAAGTATGTGGGAGTTTAACCTACAACCTCCTAATATTATATATAGAATGTATGAGGTGGCTCTAAGGACCTACCCTCTGGTATGTCCCGATAGACCTATTGATTCGATCCAACATCAAAGAAAAACTACACCTAGTAGGTGAAACAAAAAATATTGCCCATCTCTCATGTGATCCATGTCTATTGAGCCCTAAAATACTCAATTGTGATACTAGCTATAGTGTCGTTCCATAGAGGGATCGACACTTGACTATGATCCTCAACTTTTCCCTCTTGAAGGTCTACAAATCATAAACATAATTTAACATATATAACAAAATAGAAGTGTAATAACATATACATTAAATTCAAACACATCAACTGAAGACGATTTAAAAATTAAAGACAATTTCAAGACATAAACACATAAAGTTTAAAAGGGATTTAAAAATGCAAGATGTATACCTGCAATAGGTGAAGAAGGTCCACTATTGATAGAAAGATCATCAACAAAGACAAAAACACTACCTCTAACACTCGGTTGGTGTCAGAGGGAAGATATATGAGTGGAACTCACACTCTAGTTGGACTACGTGATCTATCACAAGCCCGACCATGTATAGCAAATCCCCCAACACTCTGATGGGCTATGAATGGGAGGCTTATGATAGATGACTCTACATATTACATATAATACATATAAACTTTAATCCAAGAACAAAAAGGTGACTAAACTATTCCATATAATACATAACTATTAGATATAATACATATAAACTAATCCAAGAAAAAAATGTTGACATAGAAAGAATGTTGACAAGAAAACCAATTATAAAATCAAGTAGAATAATCTAGTCTGAAGTATTAAACTTTAGAGAGGAATTTTTGATAAATTATCAACCAAAGTATTGAGTTCCATGTAAACACAATCGAAATAAGTGATCAAACCTAACTTACACTTTTTCCCATTTCTAAATAATATATTTTATTCATAGAACATAAATATTTAATATATGTAAAAAATTGAAATAAACATGTTTTCAAAACTAATAAAATTTCATGCCAACCAAATACTTCATAAGAGAGGTTCTTATAATATTTGACTTTGACACATAACGTGTACTAGGTGCAAGCACATGAGGACAATGTTTTTTGTACAACATACTACATAATAATAAAACAATATTGTACAAATTAGAGAAGGGTCAAATAATTTTATTCACATTAAATACACTTTAAATGTATGTACCAATGATGCATTATTGAAACTTGATTATATATATATATGCTATGTTATGTTATATAGTTAAATAAAGATATAGGAAGTGTAAGTTACAAAATCATTACTCAACTAATAAATTTAATAAGGGTGTGAACTAAGACATGTAATTGTCATATCATTAAATTAAAATATTTTTACAAATATGAGTAGTGGAAATTTTAAGGAAAGTGATAGTTTATAGATAAAATCGAGTCTTAAGAAGTTGTTGAGCATCACCCATCTTATGTTATTATGACGACCACATTATATTCAATAGTTATAAAATGTGTTAAATAATAATAATGTGTGTGAGAAATGTTATAGTTATAGTTAAATATATATAGTTATATAGTTATGTTATACATTATAATTATAGTTATGTTACATGCTATGCTATGTTATATATATATATATATATATATATATATATATATATAGTTATAATTATGGTGTAACCCAGCCACACTGGCCCGTAGTTCCACGCATCCATAGGCTATGACGTGTTCACTATCGTTGAGTTGTTATATCTACGTGGAAATCGTTCGTTGATATTTTAGCTGTTGATTGGTAATGTGAATTAATGTTGCATTAAATGGCCACCCATCTGCCTCAGGCCTGGTTCCCGACGCGCTCTTTGCCCTAATCACTTGGTTCCTCGGCTACTCTGGATTGTTCTGCCCACCGAGAGAGTTCTGTGAGGGTTTTCGGAGTCGTGCTATGTAGCCTCTGCTCTGATGGATGCGGTGACTTCTGGTGTGCCTCCGGTGAAGGCTATGAATGTGTATCACTCTATTCGACTTGATTGTGAACTCATGGAAGGATTTCTCCGGTGTTTGGGTGCTACTCTGGCTCTATGGTGCTTATTCGGCTTCGTTTCACCTGGTGAGTTCTTGGTTGTTATGTTTTCCGACTGTAATTGTGTTTGTAAACTTCAGCCTGTCAGGGGACCACTCTCTAGTTCCAGTTCCTCTCTACTGCTCACACTTGATTATATTTAGCTCGTATTTTCCGCTGACTTCGGTCTCTGTCTTATGTATGTAATGGTTGTCCTGGATTCAGGGGGTACTCCAGTGGTTGTTCACAGGTTCGAACAGGTAATGTTACCCTTCCCTGTTTCAACTCGTCCTCCTTGTAGAATCGTTGCTAACCAACGCCGCTCCTTTGGTCTCAGCTCTATCAATTCGTTTGCGATGGCTCTGTTCCTTGAGCTCAGCTTTTCCTGCTCAAGTAAGCCACAACATTCCTCTTATCTTGCACAATTTTTTTTCTGGGTTTTATTGCAATGCATGCATATTAATCTCAGTGGTTTTCTAGTGCAGGTCTGTAATGCGACTTGGGTAAGCGGGCTCTCCGTCTCCTACTCCACACGATGGGAACCTGCTGGTAGGCTCTGTCTCTTCAAGCTTTTGACGTGTGGTTAGGTCTCTGGGTCCTGTAGGTTAATGGTCGCAGTTTGTTGTTGCTTTGTCTGTAATTATTGTCTCTGCCGATAACTGTGCTTTGGTCAATTACAATGGCCGTTGGGTGGAAAGAGTATTGGTGATTGTGTTCAAACCCTCGTCTAGGGTTTCACCCTTAACTTCAATTACAGTCATGGCACTTCGTTTATTTATTTTACAGGAAAGAAAACCCTCGATGTATATGTTTTGTTTGATAACATAAGCAATACAATTTTAGCATGTAATGTTCGATTTGTAATGACTATGAAAATGTGCGATGAAAATACCTCTGTTCTAGTTTGTCTTCCGTGTATTGTTTTCTTGCTCACGTTGTTTGACTGTTGCTCAGTCCTCAGACTGTTTTCCCCTTTCTGTTAGTCACTACACTGTGTTCGGATGTCCGCCCAAGTTTGAAACAATCTGTGTCTATTACGAGAAACAGTGTGATCGTGCTCCCAGTTTATCATTTATCAATCTATTGAAAAAAAATGTTATTAAGCTACAATAAATGAACAATGAATAGTAATTGCATATGGACAATGGTAGAAGAGATCTGTCTCTGTATTATTTTTATTTCTTCAATCTGAATTTGTTGAACCCCTCCATCGTGTTACATCCCTTCTTTTATACATTTATGTTACAGTTGATTGTAGTTAATTAAACTGTCATATGGTTTAGTTAAATGATCTTGATATGATTGATAACCTCTGTTTGTTTGATATTACAAGATTCATTTAGATAGTTTGTCTTTTCTCTCCTAAGTTGACAAATTATTTCCTAATTACTGTTCAGACTGTAGTAATTCTAACTATCTACTTAACTGTAACTTAACACACCGACTCTGACAGAAAACAAATTAAAAAAACTACCTTATGACCACGTGTACTAAAATAAAATAAAATCAATCCAGATGATCAACAACCTTCAAACCTGGCTGAGACTTCACTCGGTTATGGTGAGCTAGATGCTCTTGCATCAGGCTCCTGGGGCAAAAAGAGATCATGGCTCCGGCCCATGAGCTTCTCGACCGAAGTTCCTGTTTGTGCAATCTGCCTGGCATCAAGCCACGAACTATCCTCAATTAGACGGTTCTTCCACTTGACCAGGTACTGCATGTAGTCCTTCCGCCGAGTTCGTTTAACCACCTAAGTTTCGAGGATGCTTTCGATCTCGGAAGGTTGAACGTAAGGCATCTGTCTCTTCCAAGCTTCTCCGTTTTCCTGGGTACTCTGTGTAGATTGTATGGGTCCATCTTCTTCCTTTTCCTTTGGGTTAGCCGTGTATGGGAACATGTCTGCTACATTAAAGATAGGTGAAATGCCTATTTCGAGTGGCAACTGTATCTTGTAGGCATTAGCTAAAAACTTCCAAAGGACTTTGCAAGGCCCTATCTTTTTATACTTCAGTTTATTGTACGTACCTTTAGGGAAGTGTTCCTTGTGTAAGTGTGTGAGGAGTTTGTCCCCCACTTCAAACTGCACTTCCCTCCTCTTTAGATCTACATGCTGCTTGTACTTTAAGCTGCTATCCTGTAACTTTATTTTCACCTTTTCATTCAAGTCTCTCATTGCGTTAGTGAAATCTTCTCCGTCCACACTCCGTCTTTCCTACAATCCAGGATCCCGAAGTTCATACACTCTGGGAGGATGCATGCCATATAGGATCTGAAAGGGACTAAAACCTGTGCTATGGTTAGGCGAGTCATTGTAAGCGAACTCTGCTTGTGCTAGCACCCGATCCCACATCCGTGAATTCTCCCCGACTAAGCTGCGTAACAAGTTTCCTAGACTCCTGTTTACAACTTCTATTTGCCCGTCGGTTTGCAGGTGATATGTAGAACTGTAGCTTAGCTGTGTGTCCATTCTCTTCCATAAGGTACGCCAAAAGTGTCCCGTGAACTTCACGTCCCTGTTCGAAAGGATAGATTTGGGCAATCCATGTAACCTAACAATCTCATTGAAAAACAAGTGGGCCACGTGGGTGGCGTCACTGGTTTTTTGGGAAGGTATAAAATGTGCCATTTTTGAGAACCTGTCCACTACTACCATTACTGAATCATATCCTCACTATGTCTTCGGCAGACCTCAGATGAAATCCAAAATGACTAAATCCCATGGTCTGCTTGAAACAGGTAACGGTCCATATAGTCCTGTGTTTTGACTGTGCCCCTTTGCCAATTGGCACACTTTGCATTTGGCCACAAAACGTTGTACATTGCGTCGCATCTTCGGCCAAAAATAAAAGTGACTAAGCTGCTCGAGGGTCTTATCCATGCCAAAGTGTCCGACCAAACCTCCACTATGCTTCTTGCGAATAATATTCTCCCTCATCGAGCAGTCAGGTATGCACAACTGTCCTCCTTTAAACAACAATTTTTCCTATAAATTGTACTCTATCCAAGGAATGTTGTCCCTCACTAAAGGGTTCTGGCACGCCTCATAGGCCTCCTTAAAATTTGTATCCGTCTGGTATAGATCCTGTAAGTGTTCAAAACCAAACACCTGCACAGTGCTTTCCTACAGAAATAGAGCCTTCCTACTCAATGCGTCTGCTACCTTATTTGCTTGCCCACTAATGTGCTTCAGTACAAAATTAAAACTCTATAAATACTCTACCCATTTGGCGTGTTTGTGGTTGAGTTTATGCTGTTGCATTACATACTGTAGTGCAGAATTATCTGAGAACAACACGAATTCATTTCCCAATAAATAATGCCTCTAGTGTTTCAATGCCTGTACAACAAAATAAAAATCTTTATCATACGATGAGTATTTCTGCCTACTCTCGTTCAGCTTCTCACTGAAGAGTGCCACAGGCTTATCCTCCTGACTGAGTACAGCCCTGATTGCTGTCCTGCTGGCGTCACAACGTACCTGAAACAACTTCTGGAAGTCTGGTAGCCTCAGGATCAGCCTCTCAGTAATCTTCCTCTTCAACAACTGGAAACTTCTCTCTGCTACTTCTGTCCACCGAAAAGGCTGGCTGGCCTTTTTGATGGTATCTAGCATGGGCGCACAAACTTCGCTGAAATTCTTGATAAACTTCCTATAAAAACTTGTCAATTCGTGAAAGCTACGTACCTCAAATAGATTTTTCGGAGATGGCCAATTTACTATCACCGCCACCTTCTCCGGATCCATCTTCAGTTCATTCTCTGCTACCACAAATCCCAAATAAATTAATTCCTTCTACAGAAAAGTACATTTCTTCAAGTTTATCAGCAGTTTGTTCTGCTATAGTTTCTCTAGCACCTTACGCACATGTTGAAGGTGTTTTTTTTTCGTTTTCTGCTAAAAATGAGGATGTCATCCAAGTAAACTATCACGAACTTCCCAATATACTCCTTCAACATCTCATTCATTAGCCTCATGAATGTACTGGGCACATTGCTCAGCCCAAATGGCATGACCAGCCATTCGTACAGCCCCTCATTTGTCTTAAAGGCCATCTTCCACTCGTCTCCCTCTCATATCCAAATCTGATGGTACCCGCTTTTCAAATCTATTTTAGAGAAATAAGATACCCCGCTTAAACAGTCCATCATATCATCCATTCGCAGTAACGAAAACTTGTACTGGATGGTGATTTTATTAATGGCCATTGAGTCGGTGCACATCCGCCATTCCCCTCCCTTCTTGGGAGCGAGGACTGTTGGAACAGCACAAGGGCTCAAGCTCTCCCTTATCAAGCCCTTGTCCAATAGCTCTTGTACCTGTTTTCTGATTTCTTCATTGTCCTTGGGGCTCATTCGGTATGCCGCTTTGTTCGGAAAGCTGGCTCTGGGTATGAAATCAATGTGATGACTAATGCTCTGCTTGGGGGGTAACTTGTCCGGCAAATCATCTACAACTATGTCTGCAAACTCCTCTAACATTTGCTGAATCTCTATGTGCAAGTCTGATATTTCCGTATGCAAAAAAACTGTCCTTGCTTTCTTTACCACCACATAACCTACCTCACTATCCTCTAACTACTTTAAAAACTATTTTCCACTCACCAGCAATGCTCTGGTTTCACTTGTCTCAGCTGCTCCTTCTTCTTCTGTGATAGGAACAAGCGTATGCTTGATTCCATCCTTCTCGAATTTATAACAATTTGTCACTACATCGTGTGCCACTTTCCTATTGAATTGCCAGGGTCTGCCCAACAATATGTAACATACATCCATCAGCATGATGTCACAAACAATTTTGTCCTTGTATCTGCTTATCTGAAACTCAACCTCGATCTGTTCATCCACCAGCAATTGGTGGCCCTTTTGCAGCCACGAAACTCTATACTGATTGGGATGCTTTAAGCATTTCAACTCCAGCTTTTCCATCATTTTTGTGGACACCAAATTGTCGGTACTTCTGCTATCAATTATTAGTTTACAACACTTACCTCGTGATTTGCAAATCATCCTGAACAAAGCTTTCCGCTGTGTCTATTCGGTATTCTCCTTGACTGGTTTCAATAGCATCTTATGCAACACTAAAGCTTCTCCCGTCTCTAGAGCATTCTCCGCCTCTTGAGGGAGTGCTGTTGTTTCCTCTGGTTGTGCCACATACGCACCCCACTGTCCAGTTGGATCTGCTTCTGGACACTCAAACAAGCAGTTCCCCCACTTATGACACCTATAACACTGATAAATAGCCCCTCTACCTCAGCCATTTCCCCTGCCGCGCTGGGATGATCTACCACCTCTCGTATTGTCTCCTCTATCTGTTGTTCCAGAAGTTTTCGAACTGCTAGCTTCCTCACTGCTGCTAGCAATCCGGCCCTTGCCGTAGGACTGACCTTTCCCTCTGCTGGCTCCTTGTCCTCTCTGAGCATTCTACATTCTAGTAATTTTCTCCTCTGCCTTTATTGCGCTCTGATATGCCTCCTCGGTATTATTCGAAGATAAAATACTTATTTCATATAGAATATCCATCCTCAGCCCATTAACATACCTGGCTGTCCTTTCTGTGGTATCTTCTGTATATCCGGCTCGCAAATTCACTCGATAAAACTCCTCCGTGTACTCTTTTACCGTCAGTCCTTTCTGTCTCAGATTCTACACCTGTCTGTGTAATGAAATCTGATAGTCCCTTGGAAAAAATATGCCCTTTAACTTGGCCACCATTCTTGACCAGGTTTTAATCGACACCTTATTCAATCTCTTCCTCTCGTTCTGGACACTATCCCACCATAGGGCTGTGTGTCCCTTCAGTTTCGTCACATTGAATTTGAGTCTGCGGTCTTCACTGACTTCCTCGCACTCAAAGTACTTTTCTATCTCGCTAATCCAATCTAACAAAACTTTGATAGACAGGCTGCCGTCATATGTCGGGAGTTCTGGTTTAGGTTTACTTCTTGCTATTAAAATGGACTTTAGCAATCTCAGCTCTGTGGATTCACCCTCTAGTCCATCTGTTGCTACTTCTACTTCCTCTTCACTGGCATTGCCCATTTCTGGATCTCTTCGTCTACCTGCCTCTACTGCCTCCAAATGGGTAGCAAGAGTTTTGATCTCCTCTCTCAACTCTTCATCTGCCAATCTCCGAGCACCTCTGCCACCTCGGCCTTGACCTCGTTGCCCTACTTCCATATCCTCAGTTGACTTAATTTTCTCTGATGCCACTCTGGTGTAACCCAGCCACACTGGCCCGTAGTTCCACGCGTTCATAGTCTATGATGTGTTCACTATCGTTGAGTTGTTATATCTGCGTGGAAATCGTTCATTGATATTTTAGCTGTTGGTTGGTAATGTGAATTAATGTTGCATTAAATGACCGCCCATCCACCTCGGGCCTGGTTCCCGACTCGCTCTTTGCCCCAATCACTTGGTTCCTCAGCTATTCTAGATTGTTCTTCCCACCGAGAGAGTTCTGTGAGGGTTTTCGGAGTCGTGCTATGTAGCCTCTGCTCTAATGGATGTGGTGACTTCTAGTGCGCCTCCGGTGAAGGCTATGAACATGTATCACTCTATTCGACTTGATTGTGAACTCATGGAAGGCTTTCTCTGGTGTTTTGGTGCTACTCTGGCTCTGTGGTGCTTATTTAGCTTCGTTTCACCTGGTGAGTTCTCGGTTGTTATGTTTTTCGACTTTAATTGTGTTTGTAAACTTCGGCCCGTCAGGGGACTGCTCTCTGGTTCTGGTTCCTCTCTACTACTCATGCTTGATATCTTTAGCTCGTATTTTCCGCTGCCTTCGGTCTCTGTCTTATGTATGTAATGGCTATCTTGGATTTAGGGGGTACTTCGGTGGCCGTTCGCAGGTTCGAATAGGTAATGTTACCCTTCCCTGTTCCAACTCATCCTCCTTGTAGAATCGTTGCTAACCAACGCCGCTCCTTTGGTCTCAGCTCTATCAATTCATTTGCGATGGCTCTATTCCTTGAGCTCAGCTCTGCCTTCTCAGGTAAGCTACAACATTCCTCTTATCTTGCACAATTTTGTTTCTGAGTTTTATTGTTGTGCATGCATATTAATCACAGTGGTTTTCAGGTGCAGGTCTGGAATGTGACTTGGGTATGCGGGCTCTCCGTCTCCTACTCCACACGATGGGAACCTGCTGGTAGGCTCTAGCTCTTCAAGCTTTTGATGTGTTGTTAGGTCTCTAGGTCCTATAGGTTAATGGTCACAGTTTGTCGTTGCTTTGTCTGTAATTATTGTCTCTGTCAATAACTGTGCTTTGGTCGATTACAATGGCCATTGGGTGGAAAGAGTATTGGTGATTGTGTTCAAACCCTCATCTAGGGTTTCACCCTTAACTTCAATTACAATCATGACACTTGGTTTATTTATTTTACAGGAAAGAAAACCCTCAATGTATATGTTTCGTTTGATAACATAAGCAATACAATTTTAGCATGTAATGTTCGATTTGTAATGACTATGAAAATGTGCGATGAAAATACCTCTGTTCTAGTTTGTCTTCCGTGTATTGTTTTCTTGCTCACGTTGTTTGATTGTTGCTCGGTCCTCGGACTGTTTTCCCCTTTCTGTTAGTCACTACACTGTGTGCGGATTTCCACCCAGGTTTGAAACAATCTGTGTGTCTATTATGAGAAACAGTGGGATCGTACTCCCAGTTTATCATTTATCAATCTATTGAAAAAAAAAGTTATTAAGCTACAGTAAATGAACAATGAATAGTAATTGCAGATGGACAATGGTAGAAGAGATCTGTCTCTGTATTATTTTTATTTCTTGAATCTGAATTTGCTGAACCCCTCCGTTGTGTTACATCCCCGCTTTTAGACATTTATGTTACAGTTGATTGCAGTTAATTAAACTGTCATAGGGTTTAGTTAAATGATCTTGATATGATTGATAACCACTGCTTGTTTGATATTACAAGATTCATTTAGACAATTTGTCTTTTCTCTCCTAAGTTGACAAATTATTTCCTAATTACTGTTCAGAATGTAGTAATTCTAACTGTCTACTTAACTGTCACTTAACACACCGAATCTGACAGAAAAAACAAATTAAAAAAACTACCTTATGACCACGTGTAATAAAATAAACTAAAAGCAATCCAGATGATCAACAACCTTCAAACCTGGCTGAGACTTCACCCGGTCATGGTGAGCTAGATGCTCCTACATCAAATTATATACAACTATATATATAGTTGTGTTAGGTAATAGTTAATATAAGTTAGTTATGTTTGTTTCCCAAGAAAAAATCATAATTTCCATTATCAAAAAGAAAAATAAATGTTGTATCATCTACATAAAGGATATGCTAATATCCGAGATGGACCAAGCCATCTATCTAGTGTCATGTTCAAATAAGACCATAAATATTTACATAAAAGACATACAATAAAATGTTATATAATATCATAAACAATCATATAGGTTGAATCAAAAAGGAAAAATTAACTGAATGATCATGGAAGATCATTTGATAAATCTCTCCCAACGTGATTGATAAAATGCATATGGAAGGATTGACATATATCCTGATCTCGATGTTCATGTCTTATCCACTGCCCCTTGTGTTGCTACACGAACTCCTTAGAAAGACCATCATAAACCTTGTTCCTTTCCCTGTATATATGTGAGCATACAATAAAATAAAATTGTGATTTTAGTGTGATGATCTCATCCAACAATCCCCTGAGTGTGTACATGTGACAATGAGATGAAGAGTTGAACCAATTGATGACAATGTTTGAGTCCCCAAAGATCTATATCTTGTTGTAGTTTTTCTCAAGTGCAAAAATGAGTAGGTGTTTGAGGCTGTTAAGTTTAGAATAATTTTTGGTGCCCCTCCCTAATATCATTTTGATCTTGTTAAAATGTCTTTCCAATTTTTATAGTACTTCTCCACCCCCACAACTAGTGTGTTGGGTCGGTCCATCAAAATATTCCCTTGGGAAGGTTCGATCAATTACTTTAGGAGTAATAGCTTGAGTGGGTTTTGATGCCAGATCCTTAGGTACTAAGTGATATAGTGCAACAATGTTATTACAATTTGTTTTCCGTTGGATGGGAGAGTCCTGGAATATGGTTTGATTCATGACCAACCATATAGCCTGGCAGACTAGTAGGGTGAGATTTTGAATTTTTTGTGATGCTACTGCGGTCCACCAAGTTTTCCAAGTAGTTATGAGTTTTTCCCCATTCCTATGATATATATATATATATTATTATATATATATATATATATATATATATATATATTATATATATATATATATATATATATTATGTACATACATACACACACCACACACCACACACATATATAATTTTATATATTATATTATATATATATATATATGTATATATATATGTATGTACATATATATATATATATATCTGATGCTACACCTGATTCATCACGGGGAAGTGAGGGAAGAGATGGTCAATGTCTTCATCCTGTTCCTTGCAAAGACAACATCATGATGGTCCATGCATAGCCCGACGATTTAGGTTATCATATGTAGGTTATTTGTTTGATTATATGAATCACATGAACAATTGGGCTTTGTGTGGTGCCTTATTCTTCTAAAGAGGTCGCCACCACCAAATAACCTCCATCGGTTCTTGCTCTGATATAAGGAAATTGTATCCATCCCGGGGTGTATAACGACTATGGGGGTATGCAGCCCAGATGATTTCATCCTCTCGGTCAGTTATTCTGACATGTGACTCTTTTTCCCCTATAAATCTATTCCAATCCAAACTCAAAATGTCTAGTAACATGAGGTCCTATGAAAATAACCAATTTTGTGAGAACCATGAAGTTTTTCTCCCATCTTCAATTTGAGAGAGTTGAGTGATACTTCCAATTCAAGATACTGTCTGAGTTCCAGTGGTAGTATATGTGCATTTCCACATCCCAACCAAGCATCAATGCCAACGTGAACAAGCTCACCTATTCCAATCTACCACGCCAATCCTCTCTTAGTGACTAATATGGAGTGAGTGATAGCTTTTCATATGATGGAGGAATTGGTAATTCCCATGTTCGGCCTTCGAATCCATTCCTTAACTGTAAGGGGGTATATATATTTGTGACAAACCACCTCTTTCCATAAACTATCATATGTAATTATTTGCCAGCCCATTTTTGCTGCAAGAGTCGATGCAAATATAGTCAAATCCTTTATACCCCATACTCCCCATTTTTTGGGTTTTCCAATTCTCTCCCATTTAACCCATGAAATTGTCCTACCAACATGTTTCCCTCTCCATAAGAATCTACAACATATTTGTTGTATTTTGTTGATGGTGTGTTTTGATATCTAGGCCATAGCCATCTAGTATACTTGTATGGCCTCCAATACAGATTTAATTAGGATCAATTTTCCTACTCTAGATAGCCATCTCTGCTGCCAGATGTTGATGTGCCCTTATAGTTTTGCAATGAGCCAAATCCGGTTCGCTATGTGGTAATAACTTGGCTTGAGTCTAAATCTAAGATACTTGAGTTCGACCTCCATGTCTTTCCTTATGAATTGAAATTGATGTAGTAGATGTCTTTGTTTGTTTAGTGAACAACACACATGAATTATGGTTGATTTGTTGTAATTGGGCATCATTCTTGTAGCTATACAAAACATGGACATTATATTCTTGAAGCAAGTGATATCTCGAATAGTTCCATCTAAACAAATTAGTACATTATCAACAAATAAAAGATGCATTGGATAGGATACATCTGTCATATTGACGCCACATAATGACCAATCTGCTTGGGCATTGGATATGAGTCGACTTAACCCTTCCATGATCATGAGGAATAAGAGGGGTGACAAAGGACAACCATGTCTAAGGTTAGGCTCAGCATGGAAAACATTGGATGCAACCCCATTGCTGAGTATGCTATCTGATGCAAATTTAAAATAACACATAATCCATTTTATAAATGAGTGTGGAAAGACAATATTGGTCAATATAAGTTGTAAGTATGTCTAGGTAGCTCTGTCAAATTCTTTTGAAAGATCAATCTTGAGTATGATACTCTTTATCTTCTTGAGCTTAATGGAGTGTAGCCCTTCTTATGCAGTACCAATGGCTTCATGAATATGTTGATGATTGAGGAATGAAAATTTCTCCTTGGATATGTGCTTGCAAAGATGGGCTTGATGCATATAGAAATGATATTAGATATGCTTTTGTATATGCAATTGCATAAGGATATAGGTCGATAGTCATTAAATGTCTGAGGGTTATTAACTTTGGGAATGAGTGTATGAATGTAGAATTGAGCCTCTTGTGCATCTTGTTAGAAAAATATTATATATTACAGAGAAATGCAAGACATATAATATGCGGAAAAACACAAACACATAAAACCAGAGAGACATAGATATACATGGTTCACCCAGTTTGGGCTACACCCACCTCGAACAACCAGTCCTTCCTTTCTATTATCTAGCAAAATGAAGAGACACAACATACATCAGATCTACTGTAATATCCTCTGTTTTCTCTCACAATCTCACTTATCTATTTCTTGCTCTGAAAATACACATATCTTCCATAGCCTCAATACAATACCCTCATACAAAGAGAGGGGTTGCCTTCTAGGGCAAAAAACCATAGACTAAAAATAAATTATACTATCAGATCATCCGCCTAATGAATGGCCCAAATTGACTAGAAATTACTATACTTTTACAAGGAAAATTTACATATGTTTTTAGCTTCGGGGGCGTTGCCCCCGAAACCCCCGTTGGGGGACCGCTGGCCCCTGGACACCCTAGCTGAGGGGGGATGGCCCCCCCAAATCCATGTACAGGGAACAAGTCCCCCCCGCATGGAGGGGTGTACAATATTCCTGAGGTATACATTCAGCTGAAACAAATACCTCTAAATTAGGATGATAATCATGCTCCACACCCAACACATCTTCCCTGAAAGTCTGCAGTTCTCGATGGCCATGAGGAGATTGGTTCCAATATGGTCAAAAAAGGTAAAGCAGAATTCAATTAGCCATCCATTAGGTCCCAAAATTTAATATTTTTTGAACCATTTCAAAACAAATTCGATCTCCCCCATTGTGACCGGCTTGTTTAGTGTCTCCTCATTCTCTTCCTCCACAAATCGAGGCATTTTACTGACAATGTGGAGTACTTCTACAATGGTAACTTCTCGAGGCACTCTAAACTTTTGGGAGAAATGTATAGTGCCCATATCAACAAGCTGACTAAAAGTGCTGGATTCCCTTCCATTATGATATCTTAATATCCATATTGTATCGATCAGTTTCCTCCCCCTCGTACATTCTTGAAAGAATTTTGTGTTTTCATCCCCAACCTTTAGCGAAATAGTTATGCTCTTTAATCTCCATGTCTCCTCTTGCTGTCTCAAGAGACTAATATTCTATGCTTCCATCTTGATAAGTTTTTGCTTTATTTCATATGATGTATAACCTATATTACTAGTGCCCTCCATCTCCTTAATATCTGCTTCAATTTTCAGTATTGGAGCATCGTCTCTTATCTTTTTCCTTTTTTCCCATAATATTGTATCATGCTTGATATGGGATAAATTATTGGCTATGACCTTGGATGATGAGGAGTTGTTACCTTGTCCATAGTGAATCCATGATTCCTTTACAATATTATGCAATTTTGCTTCCTCCAGCTAGACCGAGTTAAATTTAAAGGGAGAATTTGGCTTGCAATTGGAGTTCATGATTTCCAAAAATATTAGGAAATGATCAGATATACCCCCAATCCCACCCACTATCTAATTCTATCCATAAGCTCCACCAATTGTGCTTTAATGATAAATCGATCCAATGTTCTGGCTAGTGCATCCATGCCTATTCTCATATTTCACCAGGTAGGCTGGATCTTGGCCGTGTCTATATTCATGAGGTTATGAATATCCAACAGGTGCTCAAAATACTCAGTCAAGGGATCGGTCTGAGCCCGAGTACCCCAAGATTCAACATGTCCTAATGAGAAGTTCAGATCTCCTCCAATAGTGATATTTTCATTATCCATAAAAGATGTAGTCATCAATTTATCCCAAAATCCCACCTGATTATGATAGGGTCCATATATATTAATCAATCGGAGTAGGGAATCTAGTTCAATAGTTGTAATATCAGCTCCCAATACACCTTCACTTCCCCATATATTATCAATATTGATAGTTATGTTATTGAATCTCATGGCGCATCCCTCGGATTGACCTCTCACATCAAGTGTATGGAATGTCCATTGAAGGAGTATGGTCATTAGTATGGTGTCAATAGGTGCACCCTCTTCTAATGTCTCTTGTAGGAAAAAACAATTGATCCTTTCAGATCCAGAAATTCTTCTGAGTGCCAATTATTTGTGAGGGCTGGCCAAACCCCTACAGTTGAAAGATAAGCACTTCATGGGATTACCAAATCAGGGTTGCCTTGTTCTCTAAGAACCCGACCAATGGAAATTTGTATGCTTGTCACCACCTCAATACCAGCCCTCTAGATGGCCTTAGATATATTGGATTTCCTTCCCCTGGTAATTTTCTGAGTTTTAAGGGAAGGATCATCTCCCAGGACGAAAATGTGAGGCTTGGGGTGGGATAGGGATTGGAGGTTGTATCTATGTGAGCTATTTCCCGATGAATCCTCCCATTTAGGATGTAATGAGGGTGAACCCTCAATGGTGGAAGGATTAGTAGCTAGAGTGGTGGGGGGGAAATGCAACATGACATGTGATGGGACTCAAATTGCGTGTAGATAAACCCAAGTTCGATGCATCTAATGATAACTTGGAATTTTCAGAATACAAAAATTACAAGATGAGGGAGGAGAGGATGTGTGAGTACCCAAAATCAGACCAATGCCCAATGAGTGTGATTGAGTGACCAGTGCATTAGGTGAGCGTCCTCTTCAATTTGATTTTTCCCAGTCTCTTTCCAACTCTGCATGGATTCCTTTGTTATGTTCAGTTTAGGTGTCGGTCTAATGTCCAAATGAGTTTGAGTGCCCATTGTCACTTATCTTCTTGGAGACTCAATGAGCACATTGGTGATCAACCGAAAATCCTTATACAAATGTCCAACCTCATGGCATCGTCTACATTGAAATGGTACCCCTTCATAGTTGAGGATCTGCCATCTAATGGTCTCACTAAATTGTAACTGGAGGCTTTCAACTAACCCTTCTATGGTATCTGGATGTACCAGAATTCTGGCAATGATGATGCTACTAGATTTAATCTATGATCCATCGTGGTCTAGATATATCCCTAGCTCATCCCTAATGCACCTGAATACATCATCCGACAAAAATTGTAGAGGTAGACCTGGTAGTCGTACCCAAATAGGTCCTACCCCCAATTTATCTTTTTAGGGTCAAATAGTGGCGTCCATTGCTTAAAAAGAACCTAATTCATTTCTATGTGCCAGTGTTTGGACAACACCTAGTTAACCTAGTCTAGTCTAGAGAAAATGAGGGAAAACCATCCTCATGTCATAGTAAGGATAGACGACAAGTGATCCACTATGTGGCCCCAAATCTCCACAGTCCAACATTTTAACTTAGCTGGAGAGTAATTTCGGCCTCTAATGCGACCGAATATCAATGTGCTTTCAGTATCCGCTGCCTGTGCCATACTAATGCCCTCTCCAAAAAAACGTAAACACCCACATTCCCATACCTTATTGCATTTGGATTTTTCTTGACTGACCTTTGTGGGTGGTTTACTGGGATATAATCAGTCGCCTCAAGTAGGTTATGATCAGAATACAAGACTTCGTTTTCTTCTTAAGCTGGTACCTATTATGATATGCCATTAAAGCATCCTGATGTGAGAATCAGGTGTTATGGTTGTGATCCCCATGGGTCAGCACCTGTGGTACCCTATATGATATGTCCTAAATTGTCTATGCCAAGTGTGGCTGCTTCATGAACAATTGTGCCCCTCATTTCCATGGATGATTTAGCATGACCAGTTGTATGTTGCACCTAATATTCGTATTCCTAGTATTGGAGATCAGATGGAGATGATACATTTAAAATTGATTGTGGTTGATCTTCCTGAAAGCTGTGAATATATTCTGAAGTCGCTGGTGGGTTTTGTTGTATAAATCCTAGGTCGTTGATGGTGGCCACTACATCTTCCATCTCCAATATATATGCATCGACCTGGACACCCGGTACCAGGGGGTTCTTTGGTGTATGACTTGCTGGTTGTTGATGTGGATCATACGCCCAAATTTTGGTTGCATCCATCGAGCCTGATGAATAATCAACTAGATCCTCTTCCATTCAAACAACGTTTCTATTTATCATTGTTTTGATGAAATTGTGCATTGATAATCACTATAACCTCTCACAACCTTTGGCCCACTGAATATTCTAAGTAGTCATCTCTTTGATCTGTTCCCTTCCACCACTTGTTGACCTGTCTCAACCACGCCAAGATGTGTTAACCCCATCCACCACAGTCATGTGCCCAAAACTTGCCGTTCATTTTGACTACCATCACCATTGACAATTAGCTCATACCTCCCATAAATAACTGCCACGTTCTAGGGTTTCACCATTTTCGCACCCAACAAGGTTTCTCTATGATCATTGTTATTCTTTAGGGCTCAACTATATAAGTTAGTTACACTATGTATAACTTTAATCTATAATATATATATATATATATATATAATATATATATATATATATATATATAATATATATATATTATTATATATATATATATATATATATAATATATATATATATATATATATATATATATATATATATATATATATATATATAATAAAATTTAATTAAGTAACAAAAAATCTGTAATTTTGGACTTTTAGTTAAAATATTAATTATTTAAATTTAAAATAAAAAATTAAATAAATTTCTTATTTGATAAATAGAAGTTCAACATGAGAAACCATATTCATCATGTCAATATCAAGCTCCTAATTTATTTATTTATTGGTTATAATTTGGTTGTTTTCTGCTCTGGAGTGTTTTTGGGCATGTTTTTGGTTAAATTTGTCTGAGATTTAAAATGCGTTTATATAACAAAAATCATTTAAAAAAATGTATTTCACTAAATTCCTAAGAAAAAACTTTGAAACCTAAAAAGATTAAAAATTAAAGTCTTTACCATAGAAAAATAATAATAATAAACAGGCTACCATTACAACGAAAAAGAAAAACCTAAACTATAGTTTTTTGTGTTTTTCAAGGGTTTTCTTAGTGGTTTTCTAAGTTGTTTGTCATGTTCTTCATGGGTTTTCTTGGTGGTTTTCTAGGTTGTTTTTTTTAGATTTCAAGGGTTTTCTTGGTGTGTTTTTGTGTGGTTTTCATGGTTGTTTTTTGCGGTTTTTGTATGGTGATTTTTTTATTCAAATAACATTATTTAATTTTGCAAGAAAAATTAAATAAAAGAGACAAAAAAATATAGGAAACCTAGTATGGCTTGATCTTATGGGTCATTGGCAGGGTTGCTAGGCAGCTGTATTGAGTTCCTCTATCTTTGCTGAGCTTAGAAATCCTCCATTGAACCCTTCTTCCTCGCGGTATGTGGAAAATGGCTTGTGCGCACCGTGGCTAGGTTTTCAATAAAAAAATAAGGGCTCGATTGAGACCTAACACTCGATTGAGCCCTAGCAGATGATTTAGCCATAAAGCTTGATCAAGTCCTAACTCTCACTCGATTGAGCCCTAGCAGATGATTTAGCCATAAAGCTTGATCAAGTCCTAACTCTCAACTGAGCTTCCTTTTTTCGCCAAAACATGCCCTCTAGCTCAACTCCATGCATAGATTCATACTTATATTTTTCATTGACCACATTATTTGTAATATATCATCATAGACTGTCCTAACTCTTGTTACGATAACCCATGTATATAAGGCTTGTAAAAAGGTTGTGGTTTGAACCCATAACTTGTGAGTTCATAACAACCATCAATGACTTGTTTATCCCCCATACCCTTCTCATGTTAGCATTTTACAATCAGGCTCTTGACCATGTCAACCCTTCCCTTATGCTGCACTTAACCGACATGTAGAATCTTATGTGGGTCCCTTAGCTAGTGTGGTTTTCATGTCGTTTTTTAGTTATGGCCTCTACACATGACCATGTGTTTACTTGGTGGCCCATATCTCTCAGTTTGGTCCAATGAAGGTGGTTATAATGAGGGATTAAATGACTACCCAAAAATTCTTTCCATTTGGTTATTTCCCCCTTTCTGTTTTGAGTTCATCATGGTGTTAGCATTTTATGCTCTTATGCATGATTATGTTGGTGAAGTTTAACTTTCGACCTCTCACTTAGGTGTTAGCTTATCCTAGACTTTGAAAAGTAATTCCTATGGTTCGAACTTGGTTTTACAATTGTTTGTTTTCAAATTTCACTTAGGGTTTGCAACCATCATTCGTAATCAAGCATCTAGCTTTAGTTATATCATTCTAATTTTTTTTATCTTTCACAATTATTCACATTTTTTGAAATTTTTCTTAATGACCAAGTGAATTGACTTCAATATTTTTATGGTAGCTGAAGCTCTTCAATGTGATATGGAATCCCCAATTTGTACCATTTCATCCTTTCCTCTAAACTACCCTAGTTATTAAAAAAACAAAAATTAGTGTAAAAGGAAAAATTCCCCTCTCGCTCATTTTTCTTACTATGAGCACCACACTAGGGATGATTTTTCTCAGACATAAGGATTACAATTCCCATGGAATATGAGCCTAAACTACTTTAGGTCAATTTGTTTTTCAAAGAATTGCTTCTTCATGATTTGAATTTGGATTTTGTTGAGGATCCTTAACTGAGGTTATTCAGATATTTGTGTGAATATGTATACAAGCACACAAATTCTCTATCGACCTCAGGATAACTTCTCATGTCCATGGAAGGATTCCTGTGTAAGCATCAAATCCTTATCTCATTTGTAATGTTCTTTCTCCTATGTGTTAGGGTTACAAGTCTCTTGCTGGTCACATAGGTCTCAGTGCCCCCAAAGCTCTTAATTACTTTAGGGATATTACATTTGAGAATCAAGTTCTTATGTGTATACCCTTGTAGGATTTGTCAAAATAATCCCATTCAGTTCAATTTGGAAACTCTACATTAGAACCAGTCCAATTAATTGTTATCGAGTAATTTACCCTGTCGTTCTGATTCGTTCTTCTTAATTAAGTATCCTTTATCTTGTTAATAGGTATGGCTAAAAAATTGATAGATGATATATTATATTGTTGTTTTCCATAGGTATTGTTAGCCATTAGGGCTTAAAGAAATCTTGAAGGTAAAACCCTGTCTACCCCTTTTCCTTTATAATATTGGTTTATTGTAGAAATCGACAAGAGAGCCCTAACAATGAGTTTCCCTTTTTTTTTGTGCAAGTTAAACCATTGAACCTAATCCCCATCTATTACCTTACTATTTTATGAATTCCACGTACCTACCATGTAAGGGTTTTGCTAGTATTTTTCTCTCTTTGTATGTTTTTGTATTTGTATGGAGGTTTTTGTCAAATCATTCACATCCATAGTCATTTTGTTTCCATCCCATCTCTTAAGTTCTAATGTTTTCAACTATTGTAGTGATCTTCAATTTTTTAACCAAAGTTTTACCACTCAAGGGCACATAATGTTATTCAACAATATAATTATCTTTAGGTTTTACTTGAATAGTACTTGGTGAAAGAATTTTTTTTTGTGTATAAATTAATTTGGGTTTGCTTAAATAACTTGTTTGCAGTGTTCTTAATATAATTATTGTGTTTCTACTTTTATTTATTTGATTTCAATTACACATACAAGTCATATATTATGTATATGGATTTTTCCTAAATTGCTCTTATGTTCTTTCATGGTTACATGGCCTCGAAAACATAAATTTGATCTCTACTCTAGCAGTTAGAATATTTGTGTTACTATTATCTAAACAATTTAGACTTATACTCACTTACCTATATAACTCTTGTATTAAATATACTTTTACCAGATCCTTGAAACTTCTTTTATGCCTATTCACTTGTTATGCACAAACATAATTGAACAATGTCTTACTTTTACTTTTGTATATGTACTCAATAATTCAATATTTATATATATATTCAATTAACACTTTTTTCCTTGCACAACGACTTATTGGAATCCACTCTCAATTAAAGTTACCCTATACAGCTTATTGTTTTCCTAGGTTCCTAGCCCCTTTTGATAGGGCTAAATATGATTTTGATTTCATGGAATAGGCTATTTTCTATATACATACATATATATATATATATGTGTGTGTGCGTTGTGTGTGTGTGTGTGTGTGTGTGTGTGTGTGTGTGTAAACTTCTTTCAAGGATCTGGTATATGTATCTATCTATCTATCTATATATATATATATATATATATATATATATATATATATAATATATATATATATATATATAAAATATATATATATATATATATTATATATCCATGTGTGTGTGTGTGTAAACTTCTTTTTGTTTTTCATGGTTAATTTAGAAAGGGTTGTGAAATTAGTTGTATTGTTAACAATGATAAGGGATGTGCCAACATGTATACATATGTGTGTGGTTTTTAAATAAGATTTATATTGTAAATTGTAGCACATTTTTCAAATATATTATATAGGACACCAAGTGAACTTTGAATGAGAAGATACCAACATTTATGTTAGTAAAACATCTATCAATTTGTTGGAGCAATATATTATCGACCATAACCAAAAGAATATGCTATTTACTCAAGGCATTTCCATCGAAACTAATTGTACTTATTTTTCCTAGAAACTTAATCAACACACACCAACATGTAACTAATCCAATGGAATATGCTCTTTCTTATGCCAATAAACATGGTACTCTGTGCTTCAGCATTGTGAACCAACAAAGGAATGGATCAATTTTTGTATATGTGTGGTTGGAGCCTACATTTACTATGGATTGTAGCACTCCAAAGTTTATTGTAACCATAACTATAAACCCTAACCTAAGGGTCTCTATCACTATACTTTGATATGAGAAACTACCACACTCATATATATACATAGAGATATCCTCATATCCAGGGAAGAAATTTCTATCTATTTCATTGACACTCTGCAATACGTTTTCTTTGTTTAACACTTACAACAAAGATTGTTCCTATCTATGAACATATTTTAAAGGTGTGTAATGATTCATATTTAATGCACAGACCAATCCTTGAGGGGGCTAACTCAAGGTGATATGTTTTGCAATTTTTATGTTTTTGTATATATGTGTTGTAATTTGGCTTGAAATATTTATCTGGAAATTTCTCATTTCATCTCTTATAAAGTAACATAATTTGCTATATAATTAAGGTAGTTTAGCTATGGAATTAGGTTTAATTATGGTTGTAACCTTGAAGGAATGGAGAAAATAAATTAATACCATAACACTAAGTCCACAATGACTCTATCCTAGAAAGAGTCACTAACTGAGCATAGAAACCCATATGTGATATAATTTTTGAATGTGTCTATTTCCTTTATATTAATGAATGATGGGATTAATGACCAAAAATATTTTTATATTTATTTTCTTAAAATAATTAATTTCATTGGTCTTCTAACAATGGTGATTTATGGACTTACAATGACATGCAACCATCCAATGATATAATGAAAGGAATGGTGGTTATAGAAATTTTGTTGAAGGATATCCAATTTCATTGATCAAAGTTAATCGAAGGATATCTACCATTTTCAATTGACTGATGTTAGCTCTCATCGGTCTTACGATGCTAGGAAATTGTCCTTATATCAACATTGTGATGATATGAAATGATGATTATTAGTTTTGGAACTCCAACAAGTGCTTGTGTAAGGAAACACCCTTTGTCTTTGATGACATGTGTCCATAAATATCATAAAACTTTTGACAATTATAAAATGTCGATAACATGACTGTACCCGAAACGATGTTTAGTGAGATATCCTTTTGTCATTAAGGTGACAAAACATCTTTGAAGAATGGAAAATGACCATCGAAAATTGGCTCAATTTTTAGTAGTGTTTCTTTTTCAGGATTGGGAGTCTCTTTGATAGTAATAGTGATAGAATAAGGATGCTTTGGCTTGCTACTATATCTTATCATGAGGATTTTCCTTCTCGTGTACACAAATTGTTGAGTACATCTACTTTTTTTATATTTGTGGGAGTTTTGAGTCCTACTAATGTGAATTCAATTTCCTTCTCTTATTCCTATAGGATTTATTCTTATTATCTTTGTTTTGCAAGGTTGACCACTTCCTTCCATTTCTTCTTCTTAGTTGAAGTCTTTTTCATTTTTTTAAACTCTTCCTCGAACTTTAGGAAGGCCTAATTGTTCATATCCACAAAATCCATCCAGGGGATGGGATACTAAATATTTTATAATTCATATTTCAATAGGAATTTAATGAGGCCGTGATGGGCTAGGTAATTTTTCTTACCCTCTTTGACCTTGGTTCTCATCTCTTTAAGGGATTGGAGGAGGAATTATGGGATAATTAACTACTCATGAGTAGGTAGGTCAAATCAATATCTTAGCTGGTAGAGGATTCTAAATTGGTAAGCATACACTATGCTTAGCCTACCCTCACAAAAAATGTATTTCAGAATATGGTAGGTTATTTCATCCCAACGATAAGGTATAATTTCCCTTCTGATCCTACTCTTGTCCTCATCTATCTATTCATTAGGGAGGAATAATCATTTCTTGGAATTGATTTATGAATGTAGTGAATAATTATTAACCTCTAGGGTGTTGTAAGTTCATGGAAAATTCTAAAGAAACTTCATCATCGAATGTAGCGGGATTTCCAAAGAATATCGACTAGTGATAGTTTTCTAGGATGGCCATAACTTCATGATTATGATGAATCCTAGTGATATCAATTGGTTCTATTATGTTGAATCCTCTCTCCAAGGTGTACGATAAGATATTT
Organism: Pinus taeda; assembly: GCA_000404065.3. NCBI lineage: Eukaryota > Viridiplantae > Streptophyta > Pinopsida > Pinales > Pinaceae > Pinus > Pinus taeda. The sequence continues at coordinate 137,743 of APFE030834807.1, forward strand.
AGAAGTATGGTATTTGATTAAACAAATTTGAACACTTTTTTAGGTAGGGTAAATATTGTTCCTGTGTTTCTATAGGAACCAATGTTTCTTATGGTAGTAGGGGATCCAATGTTTTGTAATTTGTAAAAAATGCACAATGTTCAACTGAAATTAAAAAAATAAGTTATCTCTCCATAATAATATCATTTAGTTAGAATGAGTGTCTTGTTTATGTTACTAATTTGGAGCTATTGAAATTTTATGGATGTTGTGGTCTTGTTTAGGAATGATTTTGCTATTCTAGAACTTTTAGGCTGTAGGATTTCTATAGGCTGCAGGATTTCTATAAGTTGCTACACGATTTTGTTTCTTGTAACAATCACAGAGATCCCTCATTATCACTAAAACACCATTCTAAAGTAGTGAGGAGACTTGATAATTCATGGAGGGACAAATGATGTTGATGAAGATGACTTTGGTTATAGTTGTGGTGGAAAAATACAAGAAATTGAGCTATTGCAGGGTTAGAAATGGAAAACCATGAAGGAGGGTTTAGGATGTGATTCATGTTGATGGAATATCTAGATGTTAGGACACTTCTAGTTCTTTTCTCTAGATCACACGCCAAAATATTGCTTGACCTATAACTTTTTCACAAAACTAGGTCATGTTGTAGTGTTACATGACTTTCCTATAGTAGTTTAGGGAAGTTGGAAAAATGTATGAGAAAGAGATATTGATAGAGGTTTGATATGGTGGACAATGAAAGTAGGTGGAGACTAGTGGAGGGGTATTATATGGGCAAAATTGGAGTGATAAATTTTTTTTCTTGGGCCCATTGTGCAATTTGAACTACTTACCTTGTCTTGATGTTTTTTACTGTGGTACATGTACATAAGTTAGGGTGAGACAAAATATTTTTTTTTCTCTTTTTTTCTTGTTTTCTCTTTTCTGAGGCCTATTAGTTGCCTCAAGGAGGTTTTCAACTAGTGGGTATGCCCCAAGTGCCTTGGAGGAGGCTTTCACCTAGAGTTCTTATCCCCGCTTTTTTTCCTTTTTAGACTTATAAGTTCTCTCATAGATGATTTTTGATAGTGATTATGAGTCAACTGGCCGAAAGCAGTTTTTTACTTGAGGTTTTTTTTCTTCTTCTTCTCTAATGGTAAGAGATTGAATGGATTGAGATTCTTGATGCTCTTAATCAGACTTAGTTATTTCTGTATTTAATTGGTAAACTCAACCCTAGAGAGGAATTTATTGTTGGCTTTGAATTAGTATCCATTTACCATGAGTGGCACTTATTCCTCGTCGATAGTCCTAATTTTGAATAAGAAATTATACTAGAACTACTCAACCATGTAAAAACCCATCCATCTGGTCATGAGCTTACATTTGAAATACTTAAATTTAGAGTCATATAGGAGGTCCAAATCACCCTCTTGGAAGGCTTGGGTTTTGATGTTATTTTCATGTCATAATTTCCTCTGTAACCAACTAATTTTGTGTGCAACAAGGAATACATTCTATAATAATATGGTGCATTAAATTGTTGTGATTGATTAACCTATGCTTTACTTAGATCAATATCAAGTTGGGATACCATCCTCAACGTGTTCTACTCAATTTCAATTGATAACAAAGCCTTCTTATCGTATACTAACTCATAGGAGCTAAATCTAGTGGTTGTCTTCTAAGTGGTGTTGTAGGACTAAGTAGCCTCAACAAGTATTTTTTCCTAGTCCTTTTTGCTGCTATTAATCACCTTGGTGAAAGGGTTCTCCAATGATCTATTGGCAACCTTCACTTGCCCATTTTCTCGGGGTAATACGAAGTAGAGTTCTGATATCGAATCTGGTGTTGCTTAGTTATCTCCTCAATTAGATTGGAGGTGAGCTCGGAGCTTTGTAAAATAAAACTTATAGAATATATTTTCCCTTAGGAACTTGGACACTTTCTTCTCTATTATTTCTTTCACTACCTTAAATTTATCCCAATTGTTTAGGTAGTTAGTACATAATATGATGTACTTCTTTTTCTCTAATGGGAGGTCAATGGGACTAATGAAGTCCATGTCCCATTTATTGTTAGAAAATTATATATTACAGAGCAATGGAACACATAAAATATTGTAGAAATGTAAACATAGAAAACACATAAAACAAGAGAGTCACAGATATACGTGGTTCACACAGTTTGGACTACGTCCATAGAGAAACAACTAGTCCTTCCTTTTATACTATCCAGCAAACTGAAGAGATACAACCTACAACAGATCTGATATAATTCCCTCTTTTCTCTCATCTCCTCTCTCTTCGTCATTTAGAATACAGATCTACATAGACATAATGAAATTCCCTCATATATAGAGAGGGGTTTCCTTCTAGGGAAAAAACCCTAAATTAAACATAACTTCTACTTTCATATCTCCGCCTAATGATTGGCCCCCCCTAGAACCCCCCTGTAGCATATATTTTATGGGCAGCATTGCTGCCCCATTACGAACTGGGGTCCAATGCCGCTGATCCAGATTTAAACAGAAATGCAATAAACTACAGAGATAACCATATACACAAAGATGCAGTGGAAATAATACTTCATTTCATTAATGGAAAATACTGAAATATGCTTACAACCGGAAATAGAAATAAACCAGCTAGGGCGATGGTAGCTTATCTCTGAGAAGAGATGTGTGGCTACATGCCTCTGAACTGTGTTACAATGAGGCTCGAAGGCCTATTTATTGTTGAGAAACAATGGAAAAACCCTTCACATTCCAAAACCTAACCCTGGAAGGTGAAACGCCAAATTGTGGGCCCCGTTTTTGGGTAAGTTGGTACATCAAATTCCCGGGATTGCGAATTGGTCGTCTTATCTCCGTTCGACGTGCATGATAGCCCATTGGAAAGATCTCTCCGAGGATTACGACGTAAAAGACGATTTTTAGACAGAAAAATATCGCTTAGATTTCCCAAAAAACGTCGTTTAGGGCCTTAAAACGGCTCCGGAAGTTTAGGACCCGAAAAATTGCTAAAAATAGTAAATTGTGCTATAATTAAGGAAACTGAAAGAACTGAAAGAATCACTAGAGGGGATCCACGTGGAATTAGCCGGTGGCCACCAATATCCACCTGGATCATTCCTCCCCCCTTAGGAAGCGATGGTCCCCATTGCTTTGAGTTCCTCCATCTGCTGAACTTGTCCTGCAATCTCTGATGTGTCTAGTAATGGTGGGAAGCATGATCGACGACGGTCCACATTGAACACTTGGTGTAGGCAAAGGAATGGAGGAATGATGTGCACCAAAGCATTGTTTCCCGTAGCCTTG
>APFE030834807.1:141066-247823 GCA_000404065.3 Pinus taeda
CACACAATGCCTCGTCGGTGAATGGTTTGATGTTGTAGGGAAGGCGACACTGCTAGCGAACTTTGAGATCTCGTCCTTCATGAAGCCACCGATACTGTATGGCTGTGGGTGTGGTATAGTTAGTAGGCCCAACCGCTTCACGACCTCTGCTGAAATCAGGTTCTTTTGGCTGCCACTGTCGACAATGAATTGTAGCGGCGAACCCTTCACCCACATCTGTGAGTGGAAAAGACGTTCCCCCTCCTCTGGCTCTTCGGGCTCATTCTTCTGGATCTTGGCAGTGGCAACAGTGGCGTTGGGATCTGCATCATTGATCTGCTTCCCTTTGCCATTCTCCTTGTCGGGTTTTGGCTCAGGGTCGGAACATGTATCTGATTCAGAAGCCTTCAACTAGGCCAACAGTGACTGCTTGGTCCGACACTCACTTGTGTTATGAGTGGGACTCTTGTGGAACTCACACCACTTTCCTGTGTCCTTCTTCATCTTTGTGGTGTTTTTATTTTCTTACGGCTTCGACGGGTTGTCTTGGGTCACCACACCTTGGCTTTGTCCTTTGGGCTTCAGATTAGAAGATCCAAAGTCTTGCTTCTTTTGTTTGAACTTTTGCTCGATTTTGACAGCATATCGGTATGCTGTGTCGAGTGAGGAGATGTTCAAGAACTCCATCTCTTCCTGGATGTATCTGTGTAGGCAGCCACGGTATTTGAGTACCAGATGTAGCTCAGAATCTTTGATACCCAGCTATGTGTGAAGGGTATGAAAAATGTTTGTGAACTCTGGCACATCTTGATCTCGTCCCTGCCGCAGTGTGGTCCATTTGATGTATTTGTCCTCATAGCTTTTGACAGGGTAGTATTGCTCCTTGATGGCATCCCGGAAGTCATTCCAAGTGGATGCAGCCGAAAATAGTGAGCCTGTGCTTTCATCCTTCTGCTCGCAGTAGGTTTCCCACCAGTCCTTGACGTGGGGGGCTGCTTTGAGAAGAGCGAAAACAATCTTTTCCCGACTTGAAAATTCATGAACAGAAAAATACCCATCTAGCAGATTTAACCATTTATCTACCGCATTTGCGTCTATTTTACCCTCGAAGATGGGGATTTCAAAATTCACTTGTACCTTAAAGGGTGTGGCATTTCCAGAGTAGCTGCTGGAAGCCGATGCGTCACCTCTGGGTAGCCGCTGAAGGATCTGCGCAAAGCTATCCATCATCGCGTTCCTTTGCCGCTCGAGGGCTTCTTCGAGCAAGATTTTGATAGGATCTCCTGCCCCTCGTCTTTCTTCTCATCCGCCATGGGAGGCCGTCGGGATTTGCGAGGTTGGTCTTGCAAAGGTTCAACCAGTTCAAGCCCTAACTCCTTATATCCCGACCTTGTTGGGGACATGCAAAGAAAAACAGAGAAAAGCAGACGCTCTGATACCACTGATCCAGATTAAAACAGGAACGCAATAAAATACAGAGATAACCATATACACAAAGATGCAGCGGAAATAATACTTCATTTCATTAATGGAAAATACTGAAATATGCTTACAACCGGAAATAGAAATAAACCAGCTAGGGCGATGGTAGCTTATCTCTGGGAAGAGATGTGTGGCTACATGCCTCTGAACTGTGTTACAATGAGGCTCGAAGGCCTATTTATTGTTGAGAAACAATGGAAAAACCCTTCACATTCCAAAACCTAACCCTGGAAGGTGAAACGCCAAATTGTGGGCCCCGTTTTTGGGTAAGTTGGTACATCAACTTCCCGGGGTCGTGAATTGGTCGTCTTATCTCTGTTTGACGTGCATGATAGCCCGTTGGAAAAATATCTCCGAGGACTACAACGAAAAAGATGATTTTTAGATAGAAAAATCACTGGCGGTAGATTTCCCAAAAAACGTCGTTTAGGGCCTCAAAACGGCTCCGGAAGTTTAGGACCCGAAAAATTGCTAAAAATAGTAAATTGTGCTATAATTAAGTAAACTGAAAGAACTGAAAGAATCACTAGAGTAGATCCACGTGGAATTAGGGGGTGGCCACCAATATCCACCTGGATCAACCGCGATACCTTTGAATAAAGAAGATAATCAGTCTCCACATCCAACATTTATTAGATGGCTCAAAAGTCACTTGAGGTTGGAGGGTGATTTCATCCTTCCAAGTAGGTTTCCCCATCCTTTGGAATTCTTCACAATGCGAAGTATATATTTGGGCATCCTTGTGAAGGGTTTGCCAAAAGTATCCTTCATGCAGGATTTTTTAGGTTGTCCTCTTTGCAACAAAATGGCCCCCTGAGGTCCATCATGGAAAGCTATCAAGATGTCATAAAATTCATCTTCCCTCTCACATATTCTCACAATATTATTAATCCCCAACTTGAAGAGGTTTTCCCCAATGCAAGTGCAATAGACACTCTTTCTAACGATATTTGTTTTTTCCTTCAAGGATAGTTGAGGAGGCAACTAACTAGTAGCTAGAAAATTGGGATTGTTATAAAACGATGGAGACAAGAGTGATATGACAAAGAGAAGTTCGCTAGAGAGATGGATTTTATCACTTCTTCATTTGTAGATAGGGTTAGTCTTGATAAAAAAATTTCAATAACATTCTCCTTCCTAGGTATGTCAACAATAGTCAAGTCAAATTATTGTAATAGTAATAACCACCTAGTTATGCAATAATTCACATCTATTTTATTAATTAAGTATTTGATTGCTGCATCATTAGCGTGCATGAATACTTTATAACTAGTGTTGTTATGTCTGAATTTCTTTAGAGAATGCACAACATCCAAAAATTCATTTTCAATTATTATATAGTTTAGGTCAGCCTTGGACAATTTTTTGCTAATAAAATAAATTGCATAGGGGATTTTACCTTCAAATTATTATAGAATCACCCTAATCACCTTATTTGATGTATCCGTATGGATATGAAAGTGTAGGGTCAGATTCAGGCCTCTACGGACATGTGTTGTCACTGATTTTTCTATAATTCCCTTAAATGCTTCTAGATGTAAATATGTCGAATTAAACTCAACATCTTTTGTCAGTAATAAAGTATAGGAGAAGCAATTTTACTAAAATATTTGATGAACCTTTGATAATATCTATCAAGGCCTAGAAACTTCTATCATATTTTTTATTTTAAGGAATATGAATTTTTTTTATGATGGCTACTTTTTATGGTCCACATGGATTCCTTATGAAGATAAGAAATATCCTAAGAAAATCCCCTTGTTCATTAGAAATAGGCATTTCTAATGGCTTGGGGAGAGATTCATTTCTTCACACCTTTGCAAGGATTTTCTTAGTTTTGAGAGAGTGTTTGAGAGAGCCTCTTCGAAATCGTCCCCATAAGGTGTAAAGTTGTCCATGTAGATATCCACAGAATCAAAGCAAAATTAGAGGGTGGTAGGGACATTGCATATGCCAAATGGGAGAACTTTATAAGAAAGTATTCCCAATGGGCATGTGAATGTAGTGTTATCCTTATCCTCAGAACTGTTCTATATTTAGTTGTACCCACTAAATCCATCCAAAAAGGATAAGAAAACTTTCCCTGCAAGGACATTAAGAACTTGGTCAATAAAAGGCAATGGAAAATTATCCTTCCTACTGGATTTGTTGACTTATCGGTAGTTAACAAAAATTCTCCATTTTCCATTATTCTTAGGGGAAATGATTAGGGGATGCCCATTCACTATCCAAGATTGGATAGATGAATCCTACATCCACCAATTTCTACAATTCATATTTCACAATATCTTTTTTAATAGGGTTCATTCATGTTTGAGGTTGGCAAACAGGTTTATGTTCCTCCTTGATATATATTTGGTGAGTGTGCATAGAAAGATGCATCCTTTTTATCCCATTATATTCAAATAAAAATGCATCAAATAGCCCCCAGTGGAGTCGCCATTTTGTATTTGAGTGTTTGTTGACTAAGGGTCCCAAAAACACATAGGGGCTTCACTCAATGAACCTCTGACATATCATGTTCATTCGTGGCATACTAAAAAATAACCTTGATTTGAATACATATTGGAAAATACCTCCACATATCACACTATTTAACCCCCTAATAATATGAACCCAATACACCTTCCCAATTTGAAAATCCCCTACTTTCACTAGATATTGTAGGTATCCTTTTTTTCATTAACATTTTTTATACTGCTTTATATCTTTTCATTAATATTTAGCTCCATTTTGTATACCTGCCAATATAAAAACCCTTAACCCCCTAATATATGCTTAATATATTATGCCATTTTTTCCTCTTTATTGATTGTTGGTGGTAGAAGAGCTACACATAAGATAGGAAGAAACTTGAAGAGAGTTTCTTGAGAAATGGTGCTCAAGAGATATCAGCAAGGGTTTCCCTTCTTCAATATCCTTTTCATACTCTCTCTCTCTCAAAGTAGCAAACAAAGCTCTCAATAGTGGTGGAATTCTCTCAACAGTGAAATGCAGGATTGCTTTGGAGCAATATTTCCAGTATAGCAATGGATAAAATTGTCCTTCCTCTTGGTCTTTCAATGCTTTGTTCACATGGAATTTGAACTCCTCTTTCCCTCCCTTAGTTCATTAATGAAAAAATGATTTGATGGAAGGATAAGAGGATTCCCTTGAGGGTTGCATATCTCCAAATTGGCTTGAAACCAATCGTCCTTGGGTAGTATATATCAGGGAATCCTGACTCAAATCATGTGGAGCAGTCTCAGACTACTAGCTAGAATTTGGGCGACCCTTGTGGCTATCGAATGAAAATCCACACGGTAGTGAATATTTGCCTTTGAAGCACCTTCACAGGTTGATTTTTTAAATGGTATTTTGGAAAAAATTTGATTTTTTTTATTTTTTTTTTTTATTTTCATGATGTTTCTAGCTGGAAAAGATACACGTATCCATACTGCTATCTAACTTTAGGTGTCATAAGACCTGTACAGTTGTGTGTACAAATTTTCCATGTTAATAGTTTCCCCCTGATGTATGAGGTTAAGAGAAAGCATATAGACAAAATACATCACATATTTTTTTTTTAACGGTGGGTCAAACATGCTTTTTGAGAGAGATAAGATCACTATGGAGATGATTGGGGAGAGGTCCTTGAATGAGAACTCAAAGAAAACCATTCTATGAATAACTAATGATACAAAAGTGTTTATACGAGGCGAGCATGTCCCATGTTCATTATGATGACTAGGAATGAAATATTACAAATATAAAGGAAATATCTTGTCAAGTTAGTGGTTAAACGAATGACATGTTGCTATATGAAGAAGATAACTACTTTTTCCCTTGGGGGTGTCTTTAAAAAATAGGCTAAACTAGATGTCCCCATGCATATGATATAAGGCACCATTAAAGGGAATGCATTGTGAATCACATGTCTTCAACTAAATGAGAGAAAAGAAAAAGTCATTGTGTACAATACTACCCTGGCATGAAAAATTAACTACTTTTTCCCTAGGGGGCATCTCTAACAAATAAGCTAAACTGGATTCCCCCATGCATCTGGTATAAGGCACCATTAAAGGGAGTGTGATGGGATGCATGGGTCTTTTACTAAATGAGGGAAATGAAATGGCCATGGTGTACGATACTACCCTGACATGAAAACTTATGTTGAGGTTGAAAATCAAGGAAATCGATGACATTAATGGGAAAATCATGGTTCTCACTATGCCACCGAGATTATCCTGATAAGATGGGAGTAACCAAGGTACTGCTTTTATTCTGGAAGATGGGTGCTGATTTTGACATAAAGAAGCACCAAATACCTGAAATATGGTTTCGAGAAGTCCATATGAACTTGGAATAGACATTTGCAATAGGATGGGTCCATAGACACGGTGGAGAAATTTTACAGTATGTGAGGGATACAAAAACTTGTCCAAGTTTGGAGCGTTAATGCAAGTAGCAACAATTAAAACAATAGTGTTGAGGTAGATTCCCTTGGAGTTGGTAATATGTTTGGGAGGGTGTGGTAAATAATTGTTCTGACTGTCAAGGCATGGTGTGAGAAAATGGTGATCACTGGGATGGACATGGGATGGATGAAATTCAAGCTCCAACCAAGGGTGACTTAGGACTATTGCCATGTAATTGATTAAAAATTATGGGTGATAATCTATTCCTTAAAATTTCTTTGTACACTTTCCAAAATAATTTAAAAGTGGTTTGGAATGTACAAACACAAAGATGGGTGCCCCAAGAAAAATGATGGTTTGCATGATGAGGTAGGTGGGTTTTTTACGAAGGGTGGGGGTCTTGTTGGTTGGTCTTAGTGTGGGGTGGATGAGGCGGAGGGAATGACATAGATGGCCTCCTAAAAAATGGATGAATGGTAGGATAAATGTAGAATGTAGTGGTGCATTCAGTTTAATCTAATTGTAAACAAGAGTGGTGGCCTGAGAGTGGGGGTGGTAAGAAATGAGAAAAGAAGGAAAGTATGAGGTTGATCTTATTAGACATGCAAATGAAATGGCTCCTAGGCCTGGGGGGATGGACATGGATACCAATTGTGGGAGGGAACTATGAACTAGGGAAATTTATGTGGGTGAGGCTTTATCGACCAATGAGGATCTTTACTATGTGCAAATGGAAGGTGATGGTAAATGTGGTCGAGATGGTGGACCCTATGGTTTTTTAAGAGAAATGATGTTAGGATATGCGAAGAGTTGGAGGAAGCTTACCATACTGGGTAAATAATGATACCTAAATTGCTAATTAACACTAAGGGAATGAGGTTACTGAAAAACTATTGGGAACCAACAACTTCAAAAAGCCAATACCCCAAGTGAAAACATCTTTATGTAACAATATGCAAACCAAAGAATATTGAAAAATATGTATTGAAAAACATAGAAAGGCACACCTGATGGGTAATCTGAAATGTAAAATGAGCCCAAAAATGAAAATGTTGGTAGCAAGTGAAGGTGAAGCCACAAAAATGAAGTAGGTTGTGACTTGATGCCAGATCCTAAGGAGGTGAGGGGACCTCCTACTAGTGGTGGGGGGAGCCAAGGTGGTGGCTCCTCTTGACCACCACTCTAGATGTTACATGGTATCCTGAGGACATTCAGGTTCTTCCATGTCCTTTAGAATATCTTCATTTGAATGAAAAATATTTTCTAATGGTGATAGAGGTTGTGAGGGGTCATGATGTTAGGATTGGAACCAAGTGGTGCTGGTTGACAAGTAATAAACTAATTCATCAGTCACTACCATAGAACCCAATGATTTTGAAAATGCATAGATTGCATGGGTTTGTACAATCATGGGTGGTGCAACCTTAAAAATGGGCGAAGTGGTCTTGACACCAAAGAATGATGAGATGAAGACATGAATCAAGGTCTCAACAGATGAGGATATGAACCATATGTGGTGTTGGGTGTCATCAGCACCAAGTCATGCGACTATCTGCCTTATGGTTATAGGTGGGGAATTTTTTGAAGTTGTGTTCCACTCATTGATAACGAGAGAAGGGTTTGAGGTCCCAACATCAGTTTTCCACAAGGCTGCCCTTGCCTCTCGAAATAGAGAGAGGTATGTGAAGTGTCGTGAATGATGGTCTTGGGAAGAAATGTGACAATGGTTGTGCTTGTGTCTAGACATGTTTGAGCGAACAGACCAAGGAAGGTGGACAGTAGAGAGAAAAAGGTCTCTGATCTTTATCAACTCTCAACAATGATTAATCAAATTCCCTATTTTGTCACATAACTCACATGAGTGGGTAGGTGTTGGCAAGGTTGTTTAGGAAACTTCTCCATCCCAGAGGAGACTAATCTTAGGTGTGAGGTAGAATGGCCATGAGCGCAAGGGTGCTCCTTGCATGAGCTTTCTTCCTTGAAGAGATAATAAATAAATTGAGACACATTTGTCCATCACTAGGGTGTTGGGAAGTAATGGTGTCATTATATTGGATTTATAATGGTCTACTAATGTGTCTTGATAGCAAGAGAGTTCAGGTATATGGTGTGTGTAGTGTCTATGTTGTGCGCATATAACACATGGGTTGTTAGTAGCTAATCTCTTATATGCGATGGTGTGGCCTTATCTGTTAGAGGTGGAGGTGGGTCCATTGGTGCCTGTGGGGTATGAAGAAGAGATTTTGATTCTTTCAATTATGGGCACTAGTTGGTAGGGTGCCCCAATACCTCACATAATGCATATGGCAAAGATACCCTGGAAGAGAAATTAGTTGGGATTTCAACCTTCTTAACCTTTTATTTCTCATTTTCAGTATCCCATGCTCGTGTCACCACTGGTATAGTTCCTTGAGGTGTGGCTGAAGGGATATGCATTACTATTGAAGTAACGCTTGAGTTTGCTGACATGGACTACTTGGCTAAATACCAAATATGGATTGTGAGATCCATTTTATGCAAGGTAAGTGTTGTCATAACTTGGTTTGAGACAAAATTAGGTGGGGGATACAAGAAAGGCGTTTGAGTTATTGCATGAGGAAGGAATGATGACTCAATAGTCATAGTGCTGAGTGTGTCTGCAATATGATCTTCAGACTGGGAAACACTAGACAAACTCATCATACATATCGGAGCTCTGCGAGCATGTTTGGTTATAGGTGGGTCTCCATGGTATGTACTTGAGACTGATGATGCTTTGAACATCCTTGGGCCTGTTTCAATGTAGGACGAGACCAACTCATTGTGGGACCCAAGAAAAGGTAACATACCATGGGGGCTTGTGGATGTTTGTTTCTCATTGTAGGTTAGTTGGTCTATGGTGATGATTTTCACATTGTGGGGAAACATCATAACTCAAAATAATGATGACACTACTGTAGTCATGGCATACAAGTAGATGTGATATATGAAGATATTGTAATGTAATTGGGCATCAAGGAATTCAATGTTTGTGAGCACTAATTTCCCATCAAGCTCCACCAGGATATTCTGTAAATGTCCAACGTGCATTGAAGGGAATTCATTATAAGCCCTTAATATAATAGGGGAAGCAACTAGCTTAGGGGATCCTAGTTTTTTCCACACTAATTTTGACATAATACAAGTTAATTCCCCCTCATTGATGATGCATTGATGGATGGTGATGTTCCTAATGGGGAATGGGATCTGAAAAGAAACTATAGATTAGAGTCATGGTGTAGCATTGTCCAAACCAAAAGCCATAAATCATAATTCAAAAGGGTTGATTGTGCCTAATGTTGAAAGTAGGTATTTACATTGAGTTAGACAATTTTTAGAGGCCTCCGATGCTGACATGGTTGAAGAAGATTACAATAAGTCATCAACAATGTTATAGCTAGTAGTTGTCTTTGAGTTATGAGCCATACGACATAATGTCACTTTAATCATTTTCATAATGGATTCAAAAGGGGCTAATGGTATCACCAAAGGTGACATAATAACAATGTTTGTTTTTTGGAATGATTGGTTTATGGAGGGGTTTTGTGTTTGTAGGAGAACATCATATCCTTCCATGAAAATGTCATGATTGACTAGGTCATTACAACTATCCCCAATTGGATTTTGGTATTGATGAGAGGTAGTTTCATCTTGTGTAGCCACTACCCCTAGTGGGGGAAATGGTTCTCCATTACTATAGGTTGTTGGGTTGTGCCCCCCTACCACCTAGCCTCTCTCATCCTCCTCAAATCTGGGAGTTGAGGACAATGTTGGGTGTAATGCCCATATTCCCCACAAATAGTGCATGCATGGTTGGTCCTAAGACTGGCATTGTTGTTCTACTTTTGTGGGTTGTTGGTACCCCGACTTTGATTTTGGCTACAAATAGGGGGATTTTCCCTAGTTGATGCACATGAAGGTTGTTTCCACCCTACCTAGGTTCTTCTTTTTGTTTTATCTTACCTTTCTTCTTGTTGGCATTTAGAGGGTTAGCTATATTGAAGCATTCGACTACCTGTTGTTGTTGTTTAAAGAAGGAAGGTTGCACAAAATTAACCCTAGTATTTGGTTGAGGTGGGGGATTAGGCAGTGGGGGTGCATGAAAGGGGTAGTAAGGGATCCCTTGTCCTGGGTTGGTATAAGTGGTTTGGGAGGTTGACACAGTCTTCGTGGTGTGTGAATGGTATGGATTACCTTACATGGGAGGATAATGGTTACCTTGAATTCTAGGGTACTGGTTACTCTACATAGCAGGGTACTAGTTACATTGCGTTGGAGGATTTTGAGAGTGCATAGGGTGATTGGAATAATATACCATGTGGGTTTAAATTGGAGTTATGGGTGTGCCCCCAAATTATTGTAAATGGGGTTGTCCGCAGTACACATTTCTGGACTATTGGCAAGTGTTTCTAGGTTTATTTGGGGTGATGGTTCCAATTAAACCATTAGCTGCATATGCTCCCAATTATCTTATCTGAATGATTGTAATTAGGGAGCATCTATGAGCACAGTGTAAAGTTCACCAACTAAGTGTAAATAAGCTCAAACTGTTGAGCTTTACTAATAACATATTCCTTTGTCCGGAGTATGGTTGTAGTGACATCTTTTACAATTGATGGTAGAATACATTTCAAAACTAAATTGAGGTGGAGGTCTTCTATTATGTCGACTTTACGTAGGCTATGATGCTTTCTCCGCTCATGGATATAATCAGGAATATGAGTGGAGATAGTTTGTTGAACGTGGGTCAGTAATTCCATCCATGTATCATGATGCACTAGGAGTTGGAAAAATGTGAGGAATGATTGAGATAGAGATTGAAATGTGTCATGGGAATGAGATGGCTAACTCACATACCATTTCACTGAATGACCTATGTGGGTGGATTGAAATAGTCTCAAAAGAACTGAGTCCTCAATCATATTGTTGGATGAACACTACAAATGAAAGGTTATGATGTGGTTAGCAGGATATTCCCCTATTTACCTTCAAACTCAGGAATGTTTGAAGGGAGCTTGGTTGACATGGGAGGCCATTGTGGATTATGGGAAATTGGATCATTTGTGAGATTAGTTAGATCAGGTAGGTTTAAAGATGCTGCAAATGGGATTTTTTTGGTATTTTCCATATTGGAAAGACCTTGGGAAGTAGTCTGGAAAGAGTTCCCTTGTGGGGAGGAACAAGTAGGAATAATTGGGGGAGAAGTATATGGACTCCCCTTAGGAGTATTAAAAGTGGTACTTTGAGGGGGAGGGGTCCCAATCAAGGTTTCTCCAATAAAGGATGGCCCAATAAGAGTGGCTAAATGGTGTCTTCTACGCCGAGATGGTGAGAGACATGGCACGTCTCTAGACAAAGGGGGGAGGTTTAGTATGCAATGGGAGTGACTGGTAACCCTGGGATCCCATATGGTGTTGGATAGGGTGTGCGTTACTTATATGGTGAGAGGAGGGTTTTTATCAAAGAAAATGAACTACATACATAAAAAAAGTGCAAATAAATGGTTAATTGTACCTTTAACTTTATGTCACACGATCAATCAAATAAAAAAGGGCTTTGTGTTTTTTTTACATATGATGAAAAAACCTAGAAAGAACTATATGTCCTTTCTTCTCAAATAGTAATTAAGCCTTGCGAGGATTCTTAAAATTAGGTATTAGGTCCACGAGTATTGGAGATGCTTCCAACATCCAAGAATCAACCAAGGTATAGAGAGGAGTTATAAGTGGGGATATTCAGGCGATGTACCGAAAGTAGTGGCAACATTTCCAACAACCTAACCAAGACCACCTTCAGTCTCCAAGCTTACCCACACATTAACCTATAGGGAAAGATTCCCTAAGATTTGGCCACCAAGATTAGCTTCATCCCAGGGGGACGGTAGAGTCTTGAGCTTCTTGGTAGTCAGTCAACAATGTAGCCCTAGACCATCGATTTAGGTAGCCTTATGGAGAGAGGTGTGCACTGAGACCTAAGCCTAAACCCCTCTAAATTAGGTCCCTCACACTCTCTACTTTTGAACGTGGGATGATGAAGGATTTTAAGCACCCTGTAAGACACGATATATGTTTCAATATGTAAATTATCAATCATGAATTATCAAATTCCTACCCCTATGGACCTAACTTACACTATAAATTCTTTTGTGACCCCTGTGGGGAACTTGGTGTGTTTAAATTAGGGATGATTTTAAAGAGGCTTTGTTTACTTAGGTTGTGAAAAATGTAAGCTTCAAAGGAACTAAGTATGAAGATTCAAAAGGGGGATACCCTTGATGCAATTTTAGATGAGCTTAGTGTGTGAGGTGGAAGTGTGTGCAAGTGAACTTGTGAACATACAATAGCGTGTTCAAGCAATATGGATATGTGGTGATCCATTACAATTTCCCTAGTTATGGCATGTTATGATTTTTCCTTGCAACAAAGAAATAATGTGTGGATAATGGGCCACTCACTTGCCTCCCAATTATACTATGTGAGCATATAGGGAGATGCAACCTAGTTCTTTGAGAAATCTCTCAAATGCAAGCCCAAGATTATCACAAGGATGAAAGGGAAGTAGGGGTTACTCCCTTCCTTACTAACACCAGTCCTAGTCCCAATAATAATTTGAAAATTGAAAATATTTGGTTTGTCAAAAATATGTGTGGATTTAGTTCCACTTAATTTTCCCCTAATTAAGCTATGTGGGATGATTGTGATTGAGAAAAACCAAATATAAAATATTTGTGGATGAGGGCCAGTTACTTTCCCCTGGTTAAGCTATGTGAGTTGTAATTTTTTTAAAAGTAAAAATAAGTAATTTCACTACTATTAGTGGTTAGAAAAGCAATTAAGTAGCCTATATAAACTATACAAATTTGTAGGAGTGCAGGAAGTTCACTAAAGGCTGCCAGAAGACTCATGAAAGAAAAAATACAATGAAATTTTGATCTTTTTGTGTGTTGTGCAGGTTGTGTTCTATATTTACATGTGATTCACGTGTCTGTTTGTGGTAAAATATGCATGGCCAGATTGAACAAATGAATTGAAGTAGTTTTCAAGTTGAGAATAGGTGTTAGTGGGGCTTTCAAAATATCAAAAAAATTATGCATGCAAAAAATAATGAAAATGCAAAGGGAGAGGACATACAAAACAACTAGTTAGATCAAATAAAGAAAACAAGTGGAATCGCTATTTTGTATTGTTCTGTTTTTTGACCAAGGGACCCAAAAACACCTTTCTTGTAGTTGGGTGTTACCTACAAGGATCATATAAACAGTTGGACGATGTTAGTTCTTAAACAAGAACTGACAAAGCAGTAAACATGATGAGAAAAAATGCATGAATAAGATTCAAACTAAAACCAAACTAAACAACATAAAACAAACTTAATGAAGCATAAACACATCAACAAAGGCATAAGAATAATATCCTCTTTATTGGTTTCTAGTGGTATATGGGCTACAAATAAGATATCAAGACATTGAAGAGAGTTTCTTGTGTGAATTTTTCTTAGGGGCATATTTTTCTTTGCTTTAGATACTTTCATTTCATTATTTACACATTGAATTCACCCCAAAGCATCATAACATTATTCAACAACATATGAAATTATTTAGAAAGAAAAATATCATCATCAATGCAGTGGAACATAAAGGAACAATAGAAGAAAATCATTCACACATAGAGACACTAGGATTGGTTAGAGACCAGGGAAAAACCCTGCAATGGAGAAAACCCTTTGAAATTATTCTTCTTATTATATTGTCATAAAATTTTCATGAAAGAGAGAGTATAATGATCCATATTTCAACCACAAAAATATCCAGCAAAATAAACTAAACAACATCCAAGAGATGAACCTAGTAATACGAATAACCAAAAACTTGATTTAGAAGTCTACAATCAACTATACACATCTTCGGTTAATTGATGAATCATGTGGTCAACTAATGAAATGAAACCCTAGTTTCCATTCGCATGGAGAGAGTGTACTTGCATGTGGTTGAAACTCTCTAACCGCACATAGAAGCCTCTGTGTGCCTATGGTTGCAACCAAAAATTCTTTGTGACAATCTTGTGGTTTCAAATCAAAACCCTAGATCACACGTGCAAGCTTCAGAGATTGCAAATTTGGATATGTATGAAACAATCTCCCTAAACCACTTCAGACTTGTGCAAGCCAAACCAAAGAAAGAAAAATGATTGATGATATCCAAATGAGGGTCACTTCACTTGTATTTATAGGCTTCCAAGGGTGTCCAAATTCTTCTTAGGTCCAACTTGTCCTTTTTCTCACATGCATGTTTTGACATAAAAAATATAATTTTCCTTAACCAAGTTAAATTTTTCAAGGGCTAGGAGGGGTCTATCTTAATGAGGAAGATTATCTAAAGGAGGGAATTTGTCCCTGAGCTACCAAAAGTTAACACTCCCTATCATCTAGGGAGAAATTATTGACTGCAACATATGTTCCATCACATGTATCTCACCAAGAAACATTATAATTTCATATCTTGGCTTATCTCTACTAATCTTCGTTAATCTTTGTTTATCTCATCTTATCTCTTCTTTTCTGTGCTTGTATACGTTCATATGCTGAACACTCTCAAATCTAAAATAAGAAGAATTTTATATTAGAGGGGATTCCAAGCTACCACTCTCTATTCATCAAGGAGCCATTTATACCACCTAGAATCATTGCTAGTGGGGAGCCCAATTCTACTACCTAGGAAACATCAAAGAGCTTATCATCAGGGAGCCCTACTCAATGTGGAACAACATGAGGGAGAACATATCAAATAAAAATCCAATGACAATGAGGAAGGTCCTATGGGACACTCACCTCATGTCTATGGTAGTGGGTAAGGTTTTATGGGACACTCTCACCCCAAGTCATCTCATAGGGGAGTATAAGTCTTCCACCCTATGTCGAGCAATAAGAGAAATATAACATCTCATTCATTCTAATGCTTACTGATATTTGCAATAATGACCCTTTAGAGTCATGAGGTAGAACATATGAATAGAAATTCAACTTGGGTGAGATATTCGACTTACCAAAGGTAAGGATCTCACACCCCCAAGTTCTCTCTACCCGTTGGCCAGATAGGGAGCGGTAATATGAGAAATCCTAGCTTGTGGGTATGATGCCAACTAGGGTATACTATGCATATACCAAGATAGGGGAGATATGTATTCCACCCCCTAGATGACAGATAGAGGTAGTACCCTATTGTTCAGAGATCCCTCAACCCCAGGAGCTCTATGGCTCAATTTCTAACCTTGGGAGCTCGGACAAGGGGGAAGAGCTAGCACATTGTCCTCAATAAGCTGGACCATTACTCAGGAGGGTCACATCCATAAATCCATGATTCTCTATCTAGATAAGAAACATATCAATGTGGTCATATCTAGCATCAGCTCAAATAATTCACTTAAGAGTTTAATCGTATTTCTTTATGTATTTATTTCGTGAAAGAGTGCTCTGTTTTATTGTCCATACAAAACATCAAATCAAGTATTATGTTATAACAAATGTATATCATAAAATGATACCTTATGCATCCTTCCTTTTACAGAGGCAACAACCATAAGCCTAAGATTGTCTCACATAGTAACACAGTCTCAATCTATGAAGATATCTCTATCCTAGCTATATACATGCTTCTTTGTCAATCAGATCAAACTCTTGTTCTCACAAGATATCAATATCATATCCAGAACCTACTCAAACAACTCTCCAAAGAGGTTACAAACTATTGCATAGATATCCATGCTAGCAATAAGGTATTTAACCTTGGTCATGCTTAAAGATACAAACTTCTATTTCCTACTCATCCAAGATGTCATGGTTGATCCCAAACTAAACAAGAACCCAAATGAGGTCTTGTTATCTATAATGTATCTAGCCCAATAAAAATCAGTTCATTCACAAAGTCGTACATCTCTTATAATATATTTTAGACCAATATTTATCGCCCCATGAAAATCATCTAAAAATGTGCTTAGCATCAATTCAATGTATATGAAGTGGCTCAATCGTGAATTGAATAAGGTTGTTCTATACAAAAAATATATCTTGATGAGTTTTCTCAAGGAACATCGATGCCCCAATCAACTATCGGTACTCAATGGAGTCATCCAAGTCAAGTCTAGCAACATCTTTGCATAATTTAATTCCATATGGGTGTCCAAGGATTTTCATTCGATCTTTTCAAACCTTTCCAAATGCTTCACGACATATTTCCCTTGAGAAATGAAATAGCTACAGGTATTTTTGAAAATTCTAATCCCATAATGTAATGCATCATGATACCAAGCTCTTCCATCTCAATAACAAAGACCAATTCCCTCTTACTTTGATCATCAGTGGCTCCTTACCAAGTAATTTTCAATGTAGACATACCAGGTTTGGGAAACTTTCTTCAAACCATACAATACTTTCTGCAAACATAATGCTAACCAAACCAATATACTCAGCCTCAAGCAAATCAATACACTATAATCAAATTTACCAAGTTTTATTATCCAACCTTAAATCTCAAATCAAAGCCATAAAATTTCTTGCTAATATCACAATCAACTCCTCACACTAGGTTCCAGGTAGATCTCACACCAAAATTCCAGGTTATAACCTTATTTATTGTCATATCAACAACTATCAATTACCAAGAAACATCAAGCCAAAATTTATCAAGCCATCCTCATGATCATAATATGAATCTTTTCTGTCACTAAATGTAAATGTATATACTAAGGACAAGTGGTGAGCACTAGTATTGCAACAATAATGCTACAACTTCTAGGGCTTCTTACTTTACTTTTATCAACTTGGTAGTTTGTAACAAACTTGGAAGCAACGGTGTTGTATGCACAAGTACTATTTCTTTCTGCAGGTTGTCACTTGGTCAGCTGGTGCAACATCACTAGGAGTTCAAGCCAACTTCTATGATTACAAAAGAAGCTTTAAATGTGATGAAATAAAGCTAACTCTACAGAGGCTATTCTACTTGCAGAAAGAGAAAGAAGACTGAAATGTGTAGTAAACCTAACAAGCCCTAATTTACCAACTAACCCTACTTTTTCACAAAGAGAGATGAAAATGTATGAAATGAATTTCATTACCTAATGAGGAAGTAAACTACACCTATGCAAGCTATTTCTAGAAGGAAATGAGGAAAAATTGTCTTTTTGGGATTTTTATGTATTTTATGTGAAATTGTTGTGCATGTAATTTATTCATTTATGGATGGGATCTATAGAGGTGTAGGAAGGTGTGGAGGGGTCCTAAGAGGCCTCTGTCAACCTTCTGGAGGATTTCCCTACAATCAAACTTCAAAAAGTCACACATAGGAAATTCTATAGGAGGCTGCAGGGGATCTACAAGAGGTTCTACGGGAGGATCTACTAGAGGATGTCGAGGGTTGTTTTAGAGGTTTTAAAGGTGGAAAAATGGTGGAAAATCGGGTATGAGGACTAGAGGGATGTGTGAAGGGTCTGAAGTTCATTACGGGTGATTCGAAAAGAAAATGATGGTTGGATTTGTTCAAGAGACGAGAGGAAAGCTTATGAGAAAAGTGCAGGAATTAGGGAAGATTTGCGAAGAGCTGTGCATGACCTGTAAACATGTAGTAGAGGAGATGGTGATGGATGATTTATTTATTTATTATGAGCAAATATGTACTGTAAGAGAGCTGCAAGTCAAAACACTGAAACTGAGCGAGAAAAGAACTAGTTGTACTAAAAAACAGAACTATATCTCATGTTAACCTAAATTCTAACCTAGGAAAATGAAATGTTGAAAAATGATGTATGGAAAGGAAAGCATGTAAAGAGATTTATTACAGAGACATAAATGAGTATGGCAAAATGAATCTGAAGCAAAACATTAACCTCTAAATCAAACTGTAACACTAGAAATTGCATGGAGGAAGCAAAACTATGTCTTGACCTCCGCTCATGGTCCCAAAGGGAAGAAAGGAGGTCAAGGCTCTGTTGATGGCCTTTTTGTATTTTTCTCCTATCACTATTTAACCTACTTCAGCAAACTGAAAAGGAAACAACTATGTAACTCACCAAAAGCAACCTATTCTAACCAAGAAAAAACTATCTAACAGCAACTAATTCACGAACTGAAACAAAAACATATAAATACAAAACAAGAGGTGCTGGGTAGATTGATTTGGGTCCTAACCCAAGAGCTTCAGCCCTATCGAAGGACTCAGTGCTGGCTTAGAAAATATTTCATCTCCATTATCAAAATAATAGTCACATTACATAAAACTGTCCACAAAAAGTAAGCTCGAAATGGGCTGAGCGAGAGCTGCCACAAAAGTGCGAAAAATTGACTAACATCCAATTAAACTACTGAGGCCCTAAGTCCCACTATTTATACAACTGGAGCCCCAAAATCTCTCCTAAAATCAAGGAGGCTTGGCTCTCAAGACTAGAGATAGACAACAGTTCTTCTTCACTTTCTCCGCTGCCCTTTTGATGCATTGATGTGGCTGCTTGTTCTTCGAGCTTTCCTAAGGAGGATTCAAAGTAGGGGGTCATAAATGAGGGGGAAACCCTCCTACAAATCCTCTCCCTTGTTTTCCTTGAATATTGGTTGCCAAATCTTCATTAAACCTTTGACTTTGTCTCAAAACTGACCAAAAATCTGCATAAAGCACACATTAGACTTCATGGCATAATGACTAACCCAATTCACTCTATTAGCATAAATATAATCAAGAACATGCAATAAACTAATGAGAATGGTGGATTAAGCTAAGTTAGAAGGCAAAATGATGCCATATAATTACCCATTCATTGGGCTCATCATCACTTCCCTACTAAATGTGTTGCTCATCCTCTGAGAAATTAGTCCATCTCTTCATCTGCGATGGCCCTGATGCCCCCCCTGACATCCCATGCCTCTGATATGAGATCCTCTTCCCTATCATGGAATCTAACCTTACTGTCCACCTCTTCCCACTTCTTTCTTTCTTCTTCCTCCTTTCTTCCCTCTAGCAGTCCTTGTAGTAGTGGGGGACTCAACTTGAGGCCAATCCAATGGGCCTTCAAGCTTTGCATAGAGTGCCTGTACAGTGGCACTCTCCTCAATGCTTCCTTCATCCTGTTTGGGGAGTGACACTCCCTCATATATAGGCTATGTGGCAGTGAGTTCCACCTTCTCATGTAGGCATGAATGCAGTCATCTCCAAGCAATCTCTCCATGTCTTGAAAATGTGCAATAGCTTGGGCCTGATCATTGATGTACTTAGGGACAATTTGAGGATCAGATACAATTTGTTCGTGTGTGCTAATGAGAGTCATAGGGCCTGATGGCATTGCTCTAATCATAAGGGGATTATTTTATTGTTTTTCCATCAACTTCTTGATTTCTATGGCCCTTTTCTCCTCATGAGTCATCCAAGATGCCATGTCCATCAGCTGCAAGTCCCCTAACCTAGCATTTGGGTCCCATAGGTTCATATTAGTAAGGGCCATGTTATGCAAATAAAACTTTGCGAAATTTTCCTTGTCCTCTGTTGAACTGTGATCACATAGATCCATGAATTGTCTATAATCCTAAAAAGGCATGGTGTCTCTCTGTGCTAGAGTCTTGATTTGGAACTGTAGCCACTGGTATTTAAGGTATACTCCATATGATTTGTGTGGTTTCCTACACTGTAGTGCCTTCATAGCCCAGTTGGCCATGCATGCTTGTTGTGGTTCTCTTTCTGGCCATTGTTCCCTTAACATTTCATTTTCTGCTTCCAAGTGAGATCTTATGATTGCTTCTGTATGTCTTATAGTGCTCAATTCCTTACCCATTTCTCTCAACCTGTTCTCCATGTGTCCAATGTCCTCCACCCCTTTGGACTTGGCAATCTGCATCCATCTATGGCTCCTTACCCTTTCTTTTTCCAGTTCAATGAAAAGTGGGACTGTGAATTTCTGTGTGTTAGCCTCCTGCTGCAGCAGGTTACTCATCTTTCATGATTGACATTTTTACATGCCAAATATGTCATACTTTGCATGTTGCAGTGTTCCATATTTGCTAGAAAGGCCAAACAAGGAGGCCATGAGAGTGTGCTAGTCTAAATGCCACTGTTGTGTTCCAATTTTGAGGTGCTATTCCATTCTTTGAAGAATTTTCAGTTAAAGGGAGGTCAAAACAGCTTAATCCTGGTCTCCCTAGGTTTCAATTTCTTGTTTTAGAATATAGAGAATGAATATCTGTCCAAACAGCTTAATCTTGGCAGATTCCTAAATAGGTAGAGAAGCAAGGGTGCTCAACAGCTTAACCTGAGCCCCTGGATGAAATAAGTATAGTTGTAGATAGGAGGACAGAAAAAGAAAAAAGTTGAAAAGCTGGGTCTGCAAGTCTAAGTGCACCCAAACTAAAAAGAAGAAAAAATGCTAGGTAAGTAGGATGGGTAGGTAGTTTTGAGGTTGCAGAATGTTGATTTGTGATCAATTTCATGTTTTCAAGTGTCATATCTATTTAGGTCACAATTATTAGGCAGATTTCATATGGAGGAGCTCAAGCAAGGCTTGATTAATATCCCCCTTCTTCCTTATTCCCTAAATCATTCACTAACTTCCCCAAAGAGGTAAAGATCTGCTTGATATCTCTTAGTTTCATCATCTTCATATAAATTTGCCTTGGTAAAGATCTTCTTTACTCAAGGAATGTTTATTTCCTTTATGAATCATTTTTTCCCTAATAGCCTAAGATTCACATACTTAGCACTTTCTTGTCACTTGTCATATTAACCACTAATTTTACTATGTAGCTCCCTACCTGTCTCCCCTTCCCCTACTAAAACTATGTTAATAACTCCCCTATATACTTATCCCCTCCCCCTGGTTGAAAAATAACCATAAAGTAACATTTGGGAATTGCTAAGTCTATCTGAAACTTAGTAAGAACCCTTCTTTTGTCTCAAAAAACCATCTCCCAATGTAAAGGACCCCTTCCTATGCATTAAATCCCTCGTCTAAAGTATAAAAACCCCTTTACAATGCCCTTGGACTCATTCCATGGCATAAATTCCTCCTTCCTATGCACAAAACCCTCTTTCCGCCATTTTCCTAAACCCCCGCGTGTAAATAATTTAATCCCGCTCATATTTAACCCAAAACTCACTTTTCTAAAGTTCCCCCCCCCCGGCGAATTAAAAAACTAAATATTCGCACAGGCGCCGTCCTTATCCCTCCGCCGCCTTTTCTTATCCGCCAACCATCAGATCTGCCATGCCCGAGATCTACGGTGGGCAGGTATTTTTCTGCGCCGACATGTCGACGGTTAGCACCCGGGACATCGACGGTTTTCCCATCGTACTCCTGCCACGCATCGCCCTCTTGGCTATGGCGGAGGCCCCCTCCCGAATACCGTCCTGGCGCAAAAGCGGTGCGCCCGAAACTGGAAACTGCTCTCCCCTTGCGTGATGTAAGCAGTGCATCATCCTACTATGTCACCCTGCCACATCACCGCCACCTCACCCCTTCCTGCTTGCGTCGGCCTCCTGCCACCGTATTGCCACATCATCACCCTGTCGTACTACCACGTCACCCCGCTGACCTCATCCTGCTGACGTCACCTCTGTATTGGGTCCCACTGCTGGCGTCATGCTGACGTGATCCGCCGTACCGCTGACGTCACCTGCCAAAAAACGCGCAAGTGCAAAATCAAGGCTTCGAAAGCCTAGAATGAAATTCTGAGGTAGTTTTGGATTAAGCGCTAACCACGCATCGCTACGGGAAATGAGCCAAAGTGGGGAATATTTGGGGAATATTTTGTTCAGTAGTCGTTTTTGCACCGAAAAGGGCTAATTTAACAGTTTTAAGCGTATCAACAGGGAGGGAGACGTCTCGATTCATGTCAAAGAGTATCAGGATGTGGCAAAGTGTATCAGTGAAGATCTATCAGCGGCCTGAAGCAGGAAAAAATTAAAGAACCCTCCAGCAAAGTCAACAAAACAATAGATGCCATTTAAAAGCCCTCAAATCACAGTTACTGCACATCAAAGTCACATGAGATCAGTGGACCAAAGCTCAAAGCACAGTTATTGCAGAAGCACTGCACCAAGTCACAGAGGACACCATATTAACTCATTTTGATCCAGTTGCCTCTAGTGCAGCTCAAAAGATATTTACTTGCATTTAATTCAGCACAAGTTTAGGTTTAAAAAGCTTTTTCCCGCAGACCTGTTAGGTCGGCTGTAATAAATATTTTTGGATATTTACCCTATATATACAGCCCTGGACAATGTAATGAGGGTTGGTTGGTTGTTATTGGTCTGTTAAGTTGGTAATGCTCTCCAAGAAAGACTCGCTCTGTAACTGATATGTTTTACTTAATCAAAGATTGCTAAAAGCTTGGAGAATGGACTGTTAATGTGTTGTTAGTGGTTTCTGAAGATTGAATGAGGGAAATCTTGTGCTGCTTTATGGTTCAATAAGTGTTCCTTAACTCTTTTATTTCAATTTCACATATGCTCAAGTCACAGAACAAAAGTCTGGTTTAGAATTTGCTTACCTGCACTCTATGCTCAGTTTCTATGGCTTCTTAATGTTTTCCTCTTGATTTAGGCATAAATGTGAATTCCTTATGGCTCATATTTGCTCTGATTCACACATGAATGATTGTTATTTAGGAATTCTTAGCTGCTCCTGAATAAAGCTTGTTCATCTTTCCCTTGCTAACCTGATTGAGAGATTCTTTGTTGCCTCTCATTCCTTAGCCTGTAATCCTTCTCCTTTTATCCTCAAAGTATTGTTCCATGAGCAGCTACCTTGCCCCTCTTTCCTCTTGTGACCAAGAAAATGCACCAACAGTCTTACTTCTCGACTCCATGCCCCATGGTTTGAAACTTATCACACTATGCATAGCCTCTTTATTTGAAAGCATCCTCCTTCCAGCCAAACACCACCCAAACACAAACAAAACCCCTTTGAACCCAATATCTAGCCTAAAATCATCATCAACAAAGCTAAATCATTAAGAGAGAGCCCTCTCTGATTGCAGGTGGGATAGAACCTGCAGTCCAAAGATTGGTTTATGGTTACCTCGGCCCTATCCCTTCAGGAGCTTAGGGACAACCTGAGTGATAACATAATGGCGACTCCACTGGGGATATCCTCAGATAATCTCACAAATCCAGTCCGAAGCTTCCCTGAGGAAGAAATTGACCTTTAAAAGTTTTTGTTCAACCTATATTGTTAGAAAAATCCCCAAAAAGCACGTTAGAAGCTGGCTCCCAAAAAGAAATCACGTTACACAAGATCAAATCCAGAACCAAATCCCCAGCTGTTTTTGAAAATCCCAATATAATCCCTAAGATCCTTAGAAAACAAGAGCAACAAGAAGATTTTGCTGATACTAGTCCTGAAGCAGTTCTGCCTAGCCATTTTTCAACCCCTGTTAAAGTTCTGTTCCATTCAAACCCTACTTCCCCTTGTTCATCATCTTCTTCTCCAAGTACCGTTTCCACACCTTCATTCACTACACATACCACCACTTCTACTCCTATTATCCCAGTTACCCCAGTTATTCGACTTACCCCTATCAATATGAACAGATATGCACTTTTATAGCTGCCTGCTAATCCTGGGGCTATGCCTCAGGATTACCAAACTAAAATTACTTATTTTGATGGCACAAATGCCTACACAGCCCTTCAGCATACAAAGAAAATGCAGGAGTAGTTTGAGAGCTATGAGATTGACGATGATAGTGTGAGAATGAAGATTTTTATCCAAAGCTTAACAGGTGACATCAGGACATGGTTTAGAGCACTCCCAGCCAATTCCATAGTAGACCCTGAAGCCTTATATCAGTCATTTATCAACAGATGGGAGAAAAAGAAAGACATCTTGCACATACTATCTGAATATGACACCATCAAAAGATGCCCTCATGAGACTGTGTTGGACTACTGTGCATGATTTAACAATGTTTATAATGCAATACCACAAAACTTAAGACCCCCGCTTGATCTTGCCTTGTACAAATTCCCTGATGGTTTTGATGCCGAAATGGCTTATCAGTTAAGGGAAAGAGCCCCTCAAAGCCTTGCAGAGATGCAAAATGTAGCTGTTAGTGTGGAGGCAAATCTAATTGCCAAAAGAGACAGAGCTAGAACCGAGAGAAGAACCACCTTTAAAGAAGAACCCTTAGCCTTAGACCAGAAGTTAGATGCTATTATCAATGGCATGCATAGGCTAGGAGACATAGTAGAGAGCGTTGAGAGGAAATCACTGTGGGAAGGACAATAGCCAAATAACACAAGGAACCCAAATTTCAGAAAAGCTCAGAACACAAACGATGGTAGGTCTAGTCCCAACCATGATATTAGGCCTCCTTTCCAAGAGAACTACACAGAAGCATCCACTTCTAGTGAGCCCACAGAAGAGACTCACATGAACTTGATAGATTCAAAGAATGAGAAAATCTTTCTCACTCAAGAAGACCAAGACTACCATGATGTAAATCAATTTCAGACTAAGTCTGGTGAGTCTTTTGACTTTAAACAAGGCTATTATTCGGATGTGTATGAGGTCCACAAACAATATAAGCTGAGAAGAAGAACCATTGATATCCCTGCACCTAGCAAAACAAAGGACAACAAACAGCCCAACAAGATTAAAGGCAAGGTTGTCATAACAAAACCAGCTGATATTTATGTCCCAAACCCGCATCAAGTAACTGTAGAGGACATAACAGACATACAACCTCCTATTGATCAGCCTCTGCCTCCTTCTTCCTCAAAAGAAATTTTGAACAACACTCCTAAAAACCTTCCCAAAATAGAAATATCACAAAATGTCGTTCACTATAACGCAGATAATCAAAAGGAAAACACAAAAAGTATTCTTGAAAAGGAGAAATCTGCTACTACTAACACAAACATTCCATTGGAAAAACCATTTAATTTAGAAGCAGAGATTGGAAAACTTAAGATATCCATTCCCCTCTCAGAACTTGCCAAACATGATATTTATAGGCAACAAATTTAGAGGTCACTTCAAATGCCAGAGATCAAGGATGATGTAAATGTTTTAGATGATACCCCTGAGCTGCTCTTTGGTCCAGAAGTTAATGGAAAATCAACCTATGGATCTGTTCCACCATTTTATGTCAGTCTGCACATACATGACAAGATCTTGCATAATGCTATGTTTGACTTGGGTGCCTCACACAATCTTATGCCCAAAGCTGTAATGGAAAAGCTAAACCTTGATGTCACAAGACCCTACAAAGATCTATACTCCTTTGGCTCAAGTCAGGTCAAGTGTTTAGGCTTAATTAATGACCTTTGTGTGTCTTTAGTCCAATTTCCCAACAAGAAAATCCTAATGGATGTAGTAGTTGCTGACATTCCAACAAAATATGGCATGCTCCTATCAGGATCATGGGGACCGAAACTCCAGGGATCCCTTCAACTCGACCTCTCTTATGCCACTATATCTGTCTTTGGACAACTAAAGAGGCTGTATAGAGAAACGCTCATGAAATATGTGGTAAGTAGTGAGGAAAAGCCCCAAAATTTTCCAATTTACTCAATCCATTCTGATATGGATTCATTTATTCTTTTTAATGATGACACCAATCCTCCAACTAATGAGAAGCCTTTAGCTTTAGAGCTAGAGACATGCATAAATCAAGAACCGGTTGCCCATACCCATGAAATGGTCACAACAACCAAGTTAGCCAGCAAACAAGAAGAACCTCCTCAAACAAAAATTTTAAATCTGTCCAATCCTAAAATAACTAAAACTCTTAATACAAACCAAAAGCAAGAAATTACATGGTATTTAGAGTTTGATGGTTCTGTCAACAAGTTAGGAGCAGGGGTAGGTGTATGGATTCAAAATACACATGACAATCATGCAGAGGGCCATGCCTACAGACTAAATTTGAGATGTACCAACAACATGGCAGAGTATGAAGCTCTCCTCCTAGGCCTAAAATTGCTCAAAGTTCTAGGAGCTACAAAAGTGTCCATACTAGGTGACTCCGATTTAATCATACAACAAATGAAAGGTAACTTTGTTATTAATGACAATAGAATGAGGGCCTATAGGACTACTGCCACAGAAATACTTAATACCTTCACTGAATCCGAGCTTGTCAAGATTTCTAGAAACCATAACATAGACGCACACAACCTAGCCACTTTTGCTAGTACATGCAAGTTTCCCTTTGAGCCAAATCACCATTTTACTGTTGAGATAAAACATAGGCCTGTTGTCCCGAACAATGTTAAGGATTGGCAAGTATTTGAAAATGATGCCCAGATTGACAATTTCCTCACTCTTGAGGGCGAGTTTTCAAATTTAAACATTGACATGGAGGCCATGAACGATTCCCAACAACAAACAAATGAAAATCAACAGGCTGTAATAGCCGCAACAACAAAACAAATCCTAAACCCAACTATTTTTCACAATGCAAACATAAAAGAGTTGAAACAAATGCATTTAGAGGAAACAGCCAAAGCAGAGGCTGAGTTCATTGATCTAAAGAATAACATTTTGCCTGCTGGCCTTACTCCATTAGAAGACATGTTCGATGATAATGATGTGCCCAAAAAGCCAAAAATGGAGCCTTTAGATGCTGCTATAGAAGAACACAACATAGGGACAACAGAAAAGCCCAAAATGATCAAATTGTCTAAAAATCTGCCCCTTGACCAAAAACCAAAGTATGTGGATTTGTTCAAAGAGTTCCAAGATGTATTTTCTTGGAGTTATGAGGACTTGAAGTCCTATGACACCTCAGCGATTCAACATACCATTCCCTTAAAACCAAATAAAAAACCATTCAAACAGAAACTTAGAAGAATTAACCCTATGCTTCTTCCCCTCATTGAGAAGGAAGTGAAGAGAATGTTTGAAGCTGGTATCATAGCACCCATCAGATTTTTTGAATGGGTATCCAATCTGGTCCCGAAAAGGAAAAAATCAGGGGAGATCAAACTGTGTGTAGACCTAAGAAACTTAAACCAGGTCTCTTTAAAAGACCACTATCCTTTGCCTAAAATGGACCACATCCTACAAAGAGTAGTGGGGTCATCTAGAATCTCTTTACTAGATGGATTTTCAGGTTTCAATCAAAATACTTGTTCACCCAGATGACTAAGACAAGACAACCTTTACCACACCGTGGGGAACATTTAAGTATGTTAAAATTCCTTTTGGGCTAAAGAACGCTAGTGCTACCTTTGAAAGGGCAATGGATATTGCATTTGCCAAGGAAATCCATGAATTCCTTGTTGTCTAACTTGATGACTTAACCCCTTTCTCCAAATTTGATCAAAAGCACCTCAAACATTTAAGGCAAATCTTCATAACATGCAGGAAATATGGCATTTCCTTGAACCCCAAGAAGTCCTTGTTTGGCCTTGAGGAAGGTAATTTTCTAGGCCACATCATCTCAAAAGACGGTATCAAAATTGATCCGGAAAGGATCCAAGCCATCCTCCAAATTCCATACCCAAGAAACATAGAAGAGTTGCAAGCATTCCTTGGAAAGATTAATTTCCTAAGGAGATTTATCCCAAATTTAGCCGAACTGATAAGAATGTTAAGTAACATGCTAAAAAAGGATACCAAGGTAAGATGGTCTCTTGAAACCAAGTAGACTTTTGAGAGTATCAAAGCTGCCTTGACTCAAATGCTTGTACTCACGAGTCCACAATTTGACAAAGATTTTATCCTTTTTTCTTTTGCATCTGAGCACACTATAGTGGCTATCCTTTTGCAAAACGATGATCAAGGAAATGAAAAGGCCATTGCATTTTTCAGCCAAGCCTTAAGAGATGCACCCTTGAAATACCAAATTATGGAAAAGCAGGCCTATGTCCTTGTCAAGGCTATAAAAGACTTCAAAGTTTATATTCTATATTCACATGTGATTGCCTATGTCCCAAACTCTGTTATAAAAGACATATTAACTCAAGAGGGACTAGAAGGCAAAAGAGGCAAATGGATTTCCAGTATTCTTGAATATGAAATTGAGATAAAACCCACAAAGCTGATAAAGGGACAAGGTTTAGCTAAGCTGATGTCCGAAACAAATTTTTAGGCCTTAGACATTAACCAACTGGACAATGAACAGGAGTTGGCGAATCCACAGATCAGTGAAACCTTTTTACAATCCCCATGGTATGCTAATATTTGCTATGTATTGTTAAACCTGTGTGCTCCCCCAAGATTGTCCAGAACCAAGAAAAGATTTTTGAAGATGAAGGCTCTAAAGTTCTGTGTCATAGATGGTGCCTTGTTTTGGAAAAATCATGAAGGAATATTGCTAAACTGTTTAATCATAAATGAAACCAACAACATCATGAAAGAGTTCCATGCAGGGGATTGTGGAGGGCATCTATATCGGAAGTCTACTGTTGACAAGATTTTAAGGGCTGGTTATTATTGGCCCTCTTTATTTGGAGATGTCAAGAAATTTTCTGTTTCATGTCACAAATGCCAAATCTTTGAAGGGAAAAGAAAATTGTTGCCTTTGCCCCTAAAGCCCATCTCAATCGAACAACCTTTTCAACAATGGGGTCTTGACTTCATAGGTGAAATCCATCCCTTTTCTTCAGGCCAACACAAGTGGATTTTAATAGCCACTGACTATTTCACCAAGTGGATTGAAGCCATCCCATGTAGGCAAGCCAATGACTCCACTATTATCTGATTCCTTGAGGATAATATCCTTTCCAGATTTGGCTGCCTTGAGAAAATCATCGCTGATAATGCTGCTGCCTTCAAATCCAAAAACATGATCAACTTCTGCCATAAATTTCACATTTCCTTGGGCCACTCTATAGCCTACTACCCTCAAGGTAACGGCTTGGCCGAATCCTCCAACAAAAGCCTCATCAACATCATAAAGAAAGTGCTAGAAGAAAACAGAATGAACTGGCATAGGAAGCTCACAAATTCCCTATGGGCAGATAGACTTTCAACCAAGAGATCCATTGGGACGAGCCCTTATGAGATAGTATATGGCATGGAAGCCATATTTCCTTCATCTTTGGGAATTCCTACTATCGAAATCTTACAGGAGATTCAAGATGAACCAAATGACATTCAAAGAAGAATTAATCAGACCATTCATCTTCAACAAAACAGAGAGCAAGTGTATGACAGAGCTCAGATTTTGCAGGAGAAGCTCAAAAAGATGTTTGATAAGAGAGCCAAGGCTGAGGATTTCTGTGTTGGCAGCACAGTTCTAAGGTGGGATTCACGAGGAGAAGACAAGGGAAAACATGCAGAATTTGATTTTCTTTGGAAAGGTCCATTCATTATCAGCGTTGTGCAAGGTAATAACACATATTTCCTCAAATCTGTAGATGGTTGCTCAGCTGAAGAGGGCCCTGTAAATGGCCGAATGTTAAAGCATTATCATGATCCCTTTTGTTAAGAATAACCCAGCAGCATCATTTTTGTACAAAAAATTTGTATATATCAGTACTTTGTTTTATTTTTATGAAACAGTCCGAATGATAGAGCACGCAGAAGAAAGCAGGTAGTTCTACACAGTTCACAAGCAATTCAGTTGAAAGAAAGTGCTGGGCTCATTCCAAAGTTCCAATTATCTAATAGTCAGCACTAGGAAATTTCAATCTACAGCAACAACATAAGATCAAGGCAGTCTGACCTGCTGTTCTTGGCTTTCCACAAGGAAAAGCCATCCCCAATTGAAGCCACTGTTAGCCTCCTGCTGCAACAGGTTACTCATCCTTCATGATTGACATTTTTACATGCCAAATATGTCATACTTTGCATGTTGCAGTGTTCCATATTTTCTACAAAGGCCAAAGGAGGCCATGAGAGTGTGCTAGTCTAAATGCCACTATTGTGTTCCAATTTTGAGGTGCTATTCCATTCTTTGAAGATTTTTCAGTTAAAGGGAGGTCAAAACAGCTTAATCCTGGTCTCCCTAGGTTTCAATTTCTTGTTTTAGAATATAGAGAATGAATATATGTCCAAACAGCTTAATCTTGGCAGCTTCCTAGATAGGTAGAGAAGCAAGGGTGCTCAACAACTTAACTTGAGCCCCTGGATGAAATAAGTATAGTTGTAGATAGGAGGACAGAAAAAGGAAAAAGTTGAAAAGTTGGGTTTGCAAGTCTAAGTGCACCCAAACTAGAAAGGAGAAAAAATGCTAGGTAAGTAGGATGGGTAGGTAGTTTGAGGTTGTTGATTTGTGATCAATTTCATGTTTTCAAGTGTCATATCTATTCAGGTCACAATTATCAGGCATATTTCATATGGAGGAGCTCAAGCAAGGCTTGATTAATATCCCCCTTCTTCCTTATTCCCCAAATCATTCACTAACCTCCCCAAAGAGGTCAGGATCTGCTTGATATCTCTTAGTTTCATCATTTTCATATCAATTTGCCTTGGTAAAGATCTTCTTTACTCAAGGAATGTTTATTTCCTTTATGAATCATTTTTTCCCTAATAGCCTAAGATTCACATACTTAGCGCTTTCTTGTCACCATATTAACCACTAATTTTACTATGTAGCTCCCTACCTGTCTCCCCTTCCCCTACTAAAACTATGTTAATAACTTCCCTATATACTTATCCCCTCCCCCTGGTTGAAAAATAACCATAATGTAACATTTGGGAATTGCTAAGTTTATTTGAAACTTAGCAAGAACCCTCCTTTTGTCTCAAAAAACCATCTCCCAATGTAAAGGACCCCTTCCTATGCATTAAGTCCCTCCTCTAAAGTATAAAAACCCGTTTACAATGCCCATGGACTCATTCCATGGCATAAATTCCTCCTTCCTATGCAAAAAACCCTCTTTCCACCATTTTCCTAAACCCCCGCGTGTAAATAATTTAACCCCGCTCATATTTAACCCAAAATCCACTTTTCTAAAGTCCCCCCCCCCCCCGCTGAATAAAAAAATGAAATATTCGCACAGGCCCAATCCTTATCCCTCCACCGCCTTTCTTTATCCGCCAGCCGTCAGATCTGTCGCGCCAGAGATCTATGGTGGGTGGGTATTTTTCTGTCCCGACATGTTGAGGGTTAGCGCCCAGGACATCGGCAGTTTTCCTATCATACTCCTGCCACGTGTCGCCCTCCCGGTTGTGGTGGAGGCCCCCTCCCAAATACCACCCAGGCGCAAAAGCGGTGCGCTTGAAACCGAAAACTGCTCTCCCCTTGTGTGATGTAAGCAACGCATCATCCTACCGCGTCACCCTGCCACATCAGCGCCACCTCATCCCTTCCTACCTGCGTTGGCCTCCTGCCACCGTATTGCCACATCATCACCCTGCCGTACTGCCACATCACCCCACTGACGTCACCTCCATACTGGGTCCCACTACTGGTGTCATGCTGACGTCATCCACCGTATTGCTGAAGTCATGCTGACATCACCCGTCAAAAAACGTGCAAGTGCAAAATCAAGGCTTCGGAAGCCCAGAATGAAATCCTGAGGTAGTTTTCAATGCGCGATTGCGCATCGCTACGGGAAATGAACCAAAGTGGGGAATCTTTGGGGAATCTTTTGTTCAGCAGTCGTTTTTGCACCGAAAAGGGCCAAAAGGGCCGATTTAACAGTTTTAAGCGTATCAGCAGGGAGGGAGACGTCCTGATTCATGTCAAAGAGTATCAGGATGCGGAAAAGTGTATCAGTGAAGATCTATCAGTGGCCTGAAGCAGGAAAAAATTAAAGAACCCTCCAGCAAAGTCAACAAAACAATAGATGCCATTTAAAAGCCCTCAAATCACAGTTACTGCACATCAAAGTCACATGAGATCAGTGGACCAAAGCTCAAAGCACAGTTATTGCAGAAGCACTGCACCAAGTCACAGAGGACACCATATTAACTCATTTTGATCCAGCTGCCTCTGGTGCAGCTCAAAAGATATTTACTTGCATTTAATTTCAACACAAGTTTAGGTTTAAAAAGCTTTTTCCCGCAGACTTGTTAGGTCGGCTGTAATAAATATTTTTGGATATTTACCCTATATATGCAGCCCTGAACAATGTAATGAGGGTTGGTTGGTTGTTATTGGTCTGTTAAGTTGGTAATGCTCTCCAAGAAAGACTCGCTCTGTAACTGATATGTTTTACTTAATCAAAGATTGCTGAAAGCTTGGAAAATGGACTGTTGATGTGTTGTTAGTGGTTTCTGAAGATTGAATGAGGGAAATATTGTGTTGCTTTATGGTTCAATAAGTGTTCCTTACCTCTGCTATTTCAATTTCACATATGCTCAAGTCACAGAACGAAATTCTGGTTTAGAATTTTCTTACCTGCACTTTATGCTAAGTTTTTGTGGCTTCTTAATATTTTCCTCTTGATTTAGGCATAAATGTGAACTCCTTATGGCTCATATTTGCTCTGATTCAGACATGAATGACTGTTATTTAGGAATTCTTAGCTGCTCCTGAATAGAGCTTGTTCATCTGCCCCCTGCTAACCTGATTGAGAGATTCTTTGTTGCCTCTCATTCCTTAGCCTGCAATCCATCTCCTTTTATCCTCAAAGTATTGTTCCATGAGCAGCTACCTTGCCCCTCTTTCCTCTTGTGACCAAGAAAATGCACCAGCAATCTTACTCCTTGAATCCATGCCCAATGGTTTGAAACTTATCACACTATGCATAGCCTCTTTATTTGAAAGCATCCTCCTTCCAGCCAAACACCACCCAAACACAAACAAAACCCCTTTGAACCCAATAACTAGCCTAAAATCATCATCAACAAAGCTAAATCATTAAGAGAGAGCCCTCTTTGATTGCAGGTGGGTTAGAACCTGCAGTCCAAAGATTGGTTTGTGGTTACCTCGGCTGTATCCCTTCAGGAAGTTAGGGATAGCCTAAGTGATAACACTGTGGAATAATTTTTCCTCCTTCAAGAAGGTTGTAATAGGGACCTAAAATAGGCTGGGGGTCAGGTTTTGGTATCTCTGCTACCCCATCCTTCCCTTTGGTCTACTCTTCTGCCCTTTTCTCAAGTTTCTCAGTCTCCTGTAGCTTTGTTAGGGTCTCCTGTAGAGCATTCTGTGCCTCCTGTAGGACTGTTTTTGAGTCCTGTAGTTTTATTCTCTCCTTCCGAGTGGAAGATCTAGGATTGCTTCTTTCATAAGTGATGTGGGTTTTGGAAGGTGATTCTTCCCCTCTGATAGTAGGGGAATCTTCAATGATGATAGGCTCTTTTGAGGGTGGCTGTGGCTTCCATGTTTTTATTCTTGTACTTTTTCGAGCCTTGAAATACATTGATGGTTGCCTTCTTCTCTTTTGTTTGAGCTTAGCTGGGGTGCTGAGTGCAGCAAGAACAGTTGCTACTTCCCTTTCTAGTGTCTCAGGAGACACTTTTGTCCTCTTTGCCCCTTTTCTTCTTCTTTTGTCTTTTCTGCCTCTGCTAGTTTTGTCTCCTCTAGCTCTGTTTGGATTTCCTTCTCATCTTGTTTAGTTTCTGTCTTCTCCACTTTAGTCTTCTTCTTCTTTGATTTAGTTTTTTTTCTCTTCTGTCCTAGGTTCCTTCTTCTTTGCTTTGGTCTTTTTCTCCTTTGTTTCAGTCTCTTCCTTCTTTGTTTTGAGTTTTTCCTTCTCTATTTCAAGTTCCTCTTTCTCTACTTTGGTTTCCTCTTCCTCTATTTTGATTTTCTCCTCATCTTCCCCTTTTTGTTCTTCCCCCTCACTTTCAGAAGGACTAAGGTCATATGTGAGGGCTTTTATATCATCCTCTCTTATCATATTTTTGAAAATCTCCCATGCTATGGGGATTGTGAAGGTGTGGAGGGCTTCTTCCACCAGTAGTTTAATTAGTCCATGGTGAGCCAATTGGTCTGGACCTTCTGCCTTCAATTTAATGCTAGAATCTATAAGAGACTGTAGGAGAAAATAGGTAATACTGAGTTTTTGGGGTGTGGGAATATCCATGCCATATCTCAGCTCATGCAAAAGTCTAAAATGGTAACCATAAACTATGCTATATCTCCCTTCACAGGAAATGAACTTGATAATTTGGTAACTAACCTCATCCCAAGGGTAAGATATGCTTGT
The DNA here is from genome assembly GCA_000404065.3 of Pinus taeda. NCBI lineage: Eukaryota > Viridiplantae > Streptophyta > Pinopsida > Pinales > Pinaceae > Pinus > Pinus taeda. The sequence goes on from APFE030834807.1 coordinate 174,961, forward strand.
TCTCCTTATGCCATTTTTGTCCTCTGCAGGATGCTCATTTGGCTAGAAGAAGGTTTTCTTGGCAACTTGATCCAGTGGCTTTTCTTCTTTGCTCTAGGGTAGTCCAAGTGGAAGACTGGTAACCATACTGATAAAATCTGGGGTGATTTCCATGGTGATATCTCTGAAATTAACAATGGCATGGGTCTTTGAGTGAGGTACCAAGGAAAGTGCAAACTCCTGAGTCACTTCTTCATCATACCCTCGAAGTTTTTTGAAAAATGGCATCCAACTAGCTTTGGTAAAAATTGCTACTACCTCAGGATGTTCATGGATCCTCACTGAATTTAGGGGTTCCTTCCTCATGAATCCCCCTGTCATTATGTTTATAATCCTTTGGAATACCTTAGGTGGAGAAGGAGACAACAATTTTTCAAAAACAGGAAACAGAGAAAAAAACTGTGTTTTTCTTTAAGAAACAAGAAAACTTTTTTAATGCAATTTATTTTCTCTTCAGGCTTAATTCTTCCCTAAAATTGCATCATTCCCTATATATGTGAGTACCCAAGGTGGAGAAGGAGACAACACTTCTTTTGCAGAAACAGGAAATAGATAAAAACTGTGTTTTTTCAAGAAACAGGCATACTTTTGAATGCAATTCCTCTCCTTTTTCAGGCTTAATCCTTCCTTATAATTGCATCACTCCTTGTATATGTGAATATGTAAAGTGGGTTTGTACCAAGCCTACCTCTTCAAGTTCAAATTTGAATGAAAACCCCATGTTCTCTTTTGTAAAACTGCTTACTGGCCCTCTTGTAGAAATGGTTGGAGGTTCTCCTGTAGAACTATTACTGTTCCTATAGAACCTGATAATGCTCCTGTAGAAACTGATAAGAGGAAGATTTATGAAAATGATAGAGATTTATGGTTTTGAGGCTCTAGAGGTAGTATGGAGCTCGCTGCAGCTGCGGGGACGATGATAAAATGGAAATAAAGGTGGTGAATAAGTTCGAGGAGGAGTACTTAGGTTCACTTGAGATATTTTCGACGATGATGTGAGGTGGCGAAAATGGTACGTTGCCATTATTTGGATTGTTGGTCCCACTACTGTGTCATCATGAGTCTTCATGCCCTCTGCCCACAATCACTTCCCATCATTTGCGTTGGAGTTCAAACATCCGCCACTACTTGTCTTTTTGGATTTTACGTGAGGAGACTAGATACATGTGTGGTGGATCTCCGAATGAGCGCAATCGAACTGGATGAGGTTGGCCAATTAACTGGTCATATTTCTGGTTTAATGCCAACCATTCCATTCATTCATGCATTTTTTTGAATTATACAGATGCAATAAAGGAGTGGGTTAGACACTTACCTGTAGGTCGAAAGCTTGTGTTGCAGTGCTGCTAGGTTCTGTTGCTACTACATGCTATGATTTCAGTGTTGCATGCCTGTATCCCTTCTACTATATGCTCTTTTCTTCTTGATATGTGGCTCATTTGCTTTGTACAGGTGCCCTTTAGCTGAATCTTGCTTCAAACATCTTTTGTATTCCTATGGCTGCACCTATTTTGCTGCTGGAGCTTGATTTTAAGGGGATCAGCTGCTACAGGAAATTCTTCTTGTAGCTGCTTCTCCCTCTAAAATGTTTAGCTAATACTTGTGTTGGGAGATGTGAGGATGCTATTGAAGATTTTTATGGAAATGGAGAGGGATTTGGTAAGTTGCAGGTGAGTTGTGGAGGTGCTATTCTTTTTATTTCCTTATTTTTTTTAAAAACTGGTTTTTGTGTTTTTTCTGCAGGAAGGAAAGAAATCAATGGAAATAAAGTGGTGCAGGTGTGGGATGGATGGTCAAGATGGTTAATAGCTATAGGATGGCCTACATGCTTTCCAAGAAAAATCCTCAGCTCCTCAAACTGCTTGTAAAAACTATTTCGGGCTCTCTGTGATTTATATAGGACCCTCTTGTAGAACACACAGGGTCTCCTGTAGGATGCACAGTCTTCAGAAAAAAACACAGAGAGGTGGAAAAAAAGTTAGAAATGATCGAGAAGAGTATAGAGAATGTGTAATAGGATTTGTAGCATGTCCTCTTGCTTCCCGTGGTCCATCTGTAACTTGCAATGCATTTGAAAAGTCAATTTTCTCTTTTCTTTTTTCTTTGTTTTTTTTTTTTGAAAAGACAACCAAGATGCCTCCAGGAGGTTTTCACCCTACTTGCCTGCCCTGGGTGCCTCCAATGGAGATTTTCACCCAGGGATTTTATTCCCTCTCTTTTTTTGTTTTTGTCATCACTCGGCCGCCTCCAAAGAGGTTTTCAACCCAATGATGAGATTCAAGAGCTTCATAGAGGTTTTCAATTGAGTCCTTATTATTTTTCTTTTCTCCTCAGTGAGTGAGTGGAGTGGAGGCTGAGGCTTGCTCCACTACCAACACTGTCTTATTCATATCTTCAATGAATTCTTGCTTGGAGAGGGGCTTCTTGTAAATTTTCAATTTATGCTCATTGACAAGCATGGGGATGGATTCCTCATCAATGGTTCTAATCAGAACTGAACCATTGTCATTGCATTTTTCTATAGTGTAGGGTCCCAACCATCTTGTCCTCAGCTTGCCTTTGAAGTCTTTGTACCTTGAGTCATAGAGCAGTGCCCAATCGCCTTTTAAAATTGCTTCTCCTTGATATGTTTGTCATGCCATATTTTCCTCTGAAGCTAGATCACCTCTATGTGAAGAAGGGCTTGCAATCTTTGTTCATCCAATCCATTAAGCTGGAGTAGCCTTTCGCTTTGTGCATGGCTGAGATCTAGGTCCAGTTGAGCTGCCATCCTTAGTGTATTGTATTCAAATTCTATTGATAGTAAATCCTTCTTCCCATAGACCAGTTCATAGGGTGTGAACCCTGTGGTGGTCTTCCATGTGGTGTTGTAGGCCCAGGTGGCCTCAACCAGTCTATCTACCCAATATTTTCTGCTACTACTCACTACCTTGGTTAGAATTCCTTCCAAAGCTCTGTTAGTAACTTCCACCTGCCCATTGGATTGTGTATGGTAAGGGGTGGAATTCCTATGCTTGATTTTATGATGTGTGAGCATGTCTTCAATCAAATTGGAAGTGAACTAACTGCCTTGATCTGTAACTAGTTCTCTTGGATACCCGAACTTATAGAATATGTTCTCTCTTAAAAACTTAGCTACGTTTTCCTCTGTTGCTACCTTGATTGCCTTTGTCTCTGCCCATTTTGTTAGATAATCTGTGCACACAATGATGCATTGTTTTTGTTTTCAAGGAGGGTTGATAGGACCCACAAAGTCCACACCCCACTTCTCAAATGGCTCAAAATTCACTTGAGGTTGCAGGGGAAACTCATCCTTTGGAGTAAGTTTCCCCATCCTTTGGCACCGATCACATTGGTTGATATATCTCTTCACATCTTGATGAAGAGTGGGCTAATAGTAACCTGCTTGTAGAATTTTGAAGGCAGTCCTCTTTGCTGCAAAATGGCCTCCACAAAGCCCATCATGACAGGTCAAGGGAATGTCAAAAACTTCCTCCTCCCTGACACATCTTCTCAAAATCTGATCTGGGCCAAGTTTGAAGAGTTTCCCCCAATCCAGGTGAAAGGGGCACTTTTTCTCACGATCTTGCTCTTCTCTTTTGAGGACAGATGTGGTGCGAATTGTGCTGAAACCAAGTAATTTTCTATATCAGCAAACCATGGGGAGAGTACTGAGATAGAAAATAGATTCTCATCTGGCATTTGATCTTCCACCATTCCTTCCTCACCTGCATGCAAATTTACTCTAGATAAAAAGTCAGCAGCAACACTTTCCTTACCACGCTTATCAACAATGGTTAAGTCAAATTGCTGTAATAAAAGAAACCACCTAATAATGTGAGCATTTACATCTGGTTTTTTCATTAGATACCTAATTGCAACATGATCATTGTGTACAAAAGTTTGATAATCTGTGATGTAATGTCTGAATTTATTTAAAGAATGTACTACAGCTAGGAGTTATTTCTTGGTTACCATGTAGTTTAACTATGCCTTTGAAATTTTTTTACTTATAAAGTATATGGCTTAAGGTAACTTTTCATCAACTTGCCCTAAGGCTGCTCCTATTGCTTTGTTCAAGGCATCTATTTGAATGTTGAAAGGTAGGGCCCAGTTTGGGCCTCTCAAAATTGGGGCGCTCACAAGTTTACTTTTTCAAGGTATCTAGGGCTTCTTGATAGGTTTCAGTCCATATGAACTCAACATCTTTTCCAAAAAGACCAAACAATGGAGAGACTAACTTACTGAAATCTTTAATGAATCTTTGGTAATATCCTGCTAAGCCTAGGAAACTTTGAACATCTCTCACCTTTTGAGGAGGTGGGACCCTTTGGATGATGGAAATTTTATTGGGGTCCACCTGTAATCCTTGTTGAGATATTGCATGACTTAGCATGGTCCCTTCAGTCATCATGAATTCACATTTCAATATAGTCATCATGAACTGCATCATGAACTAGTTCATAAAATATACTTAATACTGCTCTCTAGAAAGTGGCGGGAGCATTGCACAAACCAAAGGGAAGGACCCGATATGCAAAGGTACCCCAAGGACAAGTGAAAGTGGTCTTATCTTGGCCTTCCAGGTAGATTTGGATCTGATTGTACCTGCTAAACCCATCTATGAAGGAGAATTTTTTTTCCCCCGCCAGACCATCTAACACTTGATCTATGGAAGGCAAAGGAAAATGGTCCCTTTTGGTGGCCTTGTTTAGTTCCTGATAATCGACACAGATTCTTCACTTACCATTTTTCTTTGGCACTAGCACCAAAGGAGAGACCCATTTGCTGTCAGAGATGGGGTAAATGAATCTTGCATCCAGTAACTTTTGCAATTCTTCCTTGACAATGTCTTTAAGGGCTGGATTCATACTCCTTTTAGGCTGCTTGACTGGTTTGCAATCTTCTTTAATGCAAAAGTGATGAGTACAAACTGAAGGGTGCACTCTCTTCATCTCCTTATAGCTCCAGGCGAAGGCATTTAAGTGTTTTCTCAATAGGCTACATAGTTTCTTTTCCTAGGAGGTGGATAGGGATGAGTTGATTTTCAAGGTTCTTTCAGGGTCAAACTCTATATTCTTAACATGGAGAGAGGATGGGTTGGCCACACAGAAATAAGCTAAGGTATTGTCTTGGGTTTCTTTCACTAGATCTTCTAATGGAAAAATATTGGGGGGTGGATTCTAAATTAAATTTTCAATGATATCATCCTCAGTTTGTGGTTCCCCCCATGGTAGTTTCTACTGTACACAGTGGTGCAGCATAGACTTCATCCTCATCCTCCTCCTCCAACCAGAGAGGTAGATCATGTTCTAGCAAGGTTGGGCAGGAGGGTATAGGATAAGCTGCTTAGACATATGCTTGTTCTTGATTGTCATGTTCCCAGCTCGATAATTGATGTACGCATCAGGAGTAGCCAACCAGGGTCTTCCCAGGATGAGAGGACACCTAGTGAGCTTTGCCTTTGGCTAGAGAACCAGGAAATCAACAGGGTACTCCCAAGAATCAATGGAGACCATCACATCCTCCACAATCCCTTCCAGGGTCACGGTGGAGCAATCTGCTAATTGCAGTATAGTTGTGGTCTTTCTCAGGGATCCTTGGAGGTTGAGCTTGAGCATGGCGTCCTTTGTCATCACATTAATGGAAACTCCCAGATCAATCAAGGTATGTGGGATTTTGGTGCCATTGATGTGGACATCAATTATTGGGCTTCCAGGGTCTAGATACTTCGGAAAAATTACTTGACCCAACATTAGGTTGGACAATTATCCTATGACATTGATGGTTGGGGCATCTCTCTTGTGCTTGCCTGGATGCCTGAAGCACTTCTCTTTGATCATCTTGTTGTATATAGGCACATCCTTTATGGCTTGGAGAAGTGGTATCTTTACACATAATTGTTTCAGTTCTCCTAGAAGTTCAATTTCTTTTGGGGCAGGCCATGTTGTTCCAGATAATCTCTTAGGAAAGGGTGGATTTGCTTTTGGTTCACTTTCCTCTTTATCTTCCTCAACCTCCTAAGGGGGAGGCTGTATATCTGGGAGAACCTTCCCAGATTGAAGGTTAATCTCTTGAATCTCCACAGTATATGTTGGGCATGATGGTTCCCCACTATATACTTTCTGAGCCTGTTTATTGTTTGGGTTTGGGTTCAGTTGAGCAGGTATTTGGGGTTGCCTTGGTGGAGCACAAGGCAATGGTTGCGGTTGAGTAGGTGGTGGAGGCAAAAGAGTGGGAGGAGAGTTGTATTGGGGCCTCCACCCCAGATGAGATTTATTCCACTGAGGTCGTGGCTGAGCATAGGAGTGAAATGAGTGAGTGGTTGGTTGAGTATGATATTGAGATGGGTATGACCAAGGAGGAGGTGTGGACTAGGAAGGATGAGTGTGGAGACCCCAAGAAAGTATGGAAGTGGCTTGATTGGGGTTGTAGTATGCCTAGGAAGTCCCTTGCATTCCCCGCTGGTAAGGTCTAGGTCCATGCAGTCTCCTTTGGTTCATGAAATAGAGTGGTTCAGTGGCTCCTTCAGCCCCTTGGTATACAACTTTAAGTTCGGGCAAGGAAGGACACTTATCTGTAGAATGATCTTCTTCACAGATTGAACAAACCTCTATAGAGTTCAATGGACATTCGTTCCTAGGATGCATTTTGGTGCACCTAGTATAGAAAATGGCCAAAGACCTCTCTGCTTCCTCTTGTTTCCTTTTGATATGCAAGATATCTATTTGCATGGCAAGAGTTTGCAGCATCTCACTCTTGAAGTCTTCCAACATGTTTCCAAGTTCACCTTTGAGGTATGAACTGGATGAGGAGGTATTGGCTATGGGTTGGTTCCCCCTACCTCTCTTTCTGGCCGGCCTAGAATGGTTTCTAAAGACAGTCTTTCTGTCTTCATAAGGTAGTTGGTAGATGTCTCCCCCAGCCAGTAAATGGAGGGTGTCTAGAAGGTCTTCCAGAATTCCTCTGAGAAAGATCAACTTCAGAGATTCAACATCAAGTGTGCACCTAGCCCTTTTATAATTGAGCGAGAACCTCTCTTCATAATCTTCCAAGGATTCATCACTTCCCATGGTAATTCATAATATTTCTTCCTTGGTATATTTTGACATACATTAGTCCCAATATTTGTTATTAAAGGCTTGCTACATCTGAGCCCAAGTTGTGATGTCGTTGCTAGGTAACCCCATGAACCAGCACAATGTTGCATCCTTGAGGGTAGAAGGAAACAATTTCAACTTCTTCTCATCTTCTACATAGTCATAAGTTTGATAGATAACAACAAACTCAAACAAAAATGTATCAGGATCTTTCGTAGTCAATCCATGGAAGTGAGGTAGGGTTGAAGGGCTTATGTTCTTCATTTTAGTGTCCCCATTGGTCTCTCAGATGGGAAAGGTACCCTATACTCTTTCTCCATTTCCCCCAGCATTAATGTTTTCAGCCATTGTCTCAGGAGGGATGGTTTCTTCCTCTTCTTCTCCTATAGGTTCTTCAAATATCTTTGGTTGTTCACCTAAAGGTTCTTCTAGATCACTGCCACCGAAGAAGAGAGAAGGATGGCTTTATGATGTGGTGTGGGTGTTGGGTAAGAATTTTCATGAATTATCTCTATTCCTATGAGGCATGAAAGGAAATATTTTTTTTTTGGTGATTGTTGTTTTTTCTGCTTGTACCTGCAAAATTGAAATTGATTGAAAAAACAAATTGCAACTATTGAAATGAACATGTTGAAAGGTGTTGACACCTAATCATCAGGATTGGGTGAATGTAATTAATGTAAATAAATAATAATAAATATGAACAGTCATCGAGAGATGAAGTGAACAGTCTCTCCCTCATGTATATAATAAAGACGAACCTGAAGGAATAAAATATGAATTAATTCTGTGGAGTTACTACCTAGCCTAACATGGTATCAGAGCCAGCTCCTAAAATTAGTCTTTATGTAACTCCTAGTGTCTGAGTGTCAGTTTTCTACCTATATTCTTCTTGGTTGCCTGAAGCCTGCTCCAGGCAGTGTCATATATGTTTTTCTGATATTGTATGCATTTTCTAAAAGTCTACACCCTCTATCAAGTTTGCACCGTCTGTCATATGCGTTTTTAAGTGAACGATGAACACTGATGTGTATGCTATAATTTTCAAATGAATGCTAGGTTTGGTGTGTGAAACGTTGTCTTATACATTGATGCTCTTGGTATCATTTTCATTTTCCGCATTGGTTATGGGTATGCGTTACCTGCAAAGTTTTTGGAGAATATGGGTATGCATATTGCATTGTTCTCAATTGCGTTCTTCAAGGTCGGACTGATCTTGTTCCCTTTCTCCAGTTTCTTGCTATCTAGAAATGTGTTAATGCAGGCATTCCAAAGCGAATTGTAGAGGTGATCTACGAATGTTTTCCTGACCTCCCCTCGAAAAATTGAGAAACAAATCATACTTCCTCATTTCGGAGGACACAATCCTTTCCAAAGGATTGTATCTCGTGAAAGAAAAGATGACAATCTGATCATAGCGTGTCAATTTTCTGAATTCTGGTTGGCTTGAAGATTTATAATTGACAATAGTGTCAGATATTTTCAAGGGAACATAGTTGTTATACAAGTAAATCGAATTAATTAAAAAGTACTGCTTTTTTGCTTTGTTACATTGCCGTATGAATGGATTAGTGTGGTTTAAATGTAATATTACTTTATTTCAATTGTGGGAGAGTTCGACACTAGAAATGTGTCTACTGATAGATCCCATATCTCATGGGTTACAGAAGTGAAAACCCCTAAAATATCTTCTGTACCAAAAGACGAAACCGACTCTTATCAATATACTTTTGCTGATATATCATGTCGTTAGTTAACACTGTTGTAGAAGAAGAAATGATGGGTTTCTACAGTTAATAACAATAGGAGAGATTCTATACATTTATGTTGGTTCTTAAGCATGGAATTCCGTGTAAGACTTTATTGAACGCTATCTTGCATAGGAGCAATTTTGGAGAAGTTAAGGTTATGCTGAAGATTTCCAATTGACTTTTGTAGACTGACTCATTTGTTGAATTTCTTATACAAGTCTCAGTAGCTTTCTGTAGATTCCTTTGACAACATAGACAATAATTGCGAAGATGCCATGAAGATGATAATAATTTGTTCGCATATATCTTTGATATTTTTTGTGAATTTGGATTGAGATAACTTTGAAGATAAATTATTCTACATACCTCTATCTCCAGATATCATATACCAGAATCAATTTTTTAGTAGCAAAAGTATTTTTACAACACTCAAATTTTACAATGCATTCAATCATATCCATTGTGGGAATAATTCTCACAGACAAGGAGAACTATCCTGAGTGGAGAACTATCCTGAGTGGTCCCGGATGATAAAACACACCTTCATTTTCAATGAGTTGTGGAAAGGAGTGTGTATTGGAGATGGAGACAAAGAACCAAAACAACCTACCTCAGACAAAGAGCTCGCCATTTGGGAAAATAAGAACAACAAAGTCTATGCATTAATCACAGCATCTGTAAATGAAGAGATGAGTTTCTATATTTCACCATTTTCAACTTCTTTAGAAGCCTTACAAAAGCTGAAAGAACTCCATGACTCACATTCTGCACTTAAAGTTGTTCAAATCATGATTAAACTCTTCACTCTTGAATTACAAAATAATGATCCTCTTGCTCTTGCATTCGAAGTAAAATCTATAATCCATGATATCAAATCCACTAAGGTTGAACTGGATATTCCTCTTATTGTTTTTCTCAAGGAACTTTATCCTACTTACTCCAATTATCTTGAGTCATTGCAAACAAATGGAAATCTCAAAGATATTACCTTTGACTCTCTTGTGAAAAAAATTGTTGAAAGAGAGAAAGCTTTTGGAAAGAAGACATCCCCTGAACCTTTTGAAGAGGTTGTGTGCCTTACTCATAAAGAAAAGAATCCTGTTCAAGATTCTTCCAGAGGAAGAAGTGGTCGAAGAGGAAGAGGAAGATATTTGAGAGGTATGGGGGGCAGACACTTGCAAGGAGAAAAGGAAGATTTTCATTGCATACGCTACAAAATAAATGGATCACATGATGCCTCTACACGCAAGTTACCATGGGACGGAATTGAGCAACAAAGAAAACAATAAAAAGGTAAAACTAAGGACACAGACAAAGGTAAAGCGCCTGAATCCGCTCACTATGTTGTGGCACAATGTAATATTGGAGTAAATGAAGATTTATTTAATGCTTCACTTGCTTCTTGGAAAAATTTTTGGTTGCTTGATTCAGGAGCAACTTACCACATGACTCATAGAAAATATTTTTTTGAAGAATTTACCGACAAGGTTGATGGAGCAGTATACTTTGCAGACCAATCAAAATTCAAGCCATCAGCGCTTGGCACAATCAGGCTTAAATTGCCTGGTCTTCCAAACTTTCTTCTGCATCACGTTCTATATCTCCCACAGCTAAAGATAAACTTGTTTTCCTTGGTCCACATCCGCTAGCAAGGTCACTCCATTCATATGTTTGATGGAAAGCTTGAGGTGAGAAAAGCATCTGACCACTCACTTGTCATGAGGGGAATAGAAGAAGAAAGGCTTCTCAAGTTGCAGGGTACCTCTGCTCGTGCACAACATTTCTCATACAATTCTCATTATGAAGAAGGTACACTTCCATGAAATTTATTATGGCATGCTAGATTTGGACATTTGAACTATGACAGCCTCTACTTGTTGAAGAAAAATGGTGTTGCTGGTTTGCTTACAATTCCTAGGAAATTTAAGAAATGTGATTGTTGCATTCTAGGAAAGCATATCAAACAATATTTTCATGATTCACATTCAAGAGCACATAGAAAACTTGAACTCATTCATTCAGATTTATGTGGTCCAATGCTTGTTCCTTCTACAAATGGAAATAAATATATGATGACATTTATTGATGACTACACTAGAATGTGTTGGGTTTATTTATTGAAGAACAAATCTAATGCTTTTTCAAACATTCAAGAACTTTCACAAATGGATTGAAAATGATGCATAATCTCATATTGGGTCTATTCACACTGATAATGGAAAATGATACACATCAAATGAATTTGAAAACTATCTTCACCAACATGGGATCAAACATCAAATGATTGTACCTTATAATCCCCAACAAAATGGTGTAGCTGAAAGAATGAATAGGACAATATTAAATATGGTATGCTCCATGCTCTTCTTCAAAAATGTAAAAATATTTTTTTGGGCTAATGTTGTTCTATTTGCTGCATATATAAAGCATAGATGTCCATCTAATGCTATTAGAAACAAGACTCCATATGAAATGTGGTATGGGTACATTCCTTCGGTAAAGCATCTCAGGGTATTTGGTTCCACCTGTTATGCCTTGATACCAAAAGTACATAGAAACAAACTTGGTGCAGGAAGTCGTAAGTGTATCTTCCTGGGGTATTCAAACACCTCCAAAGCATACCATCTCTTTGATGATGTAAATAAGAAGTTTGTTGTATCTAGAGATGTAATTTTTCTTGAATCATCCAAAACTGGCAATGTTGTTGACTGGCAACTTGATCATTTGGATAGATTCGCAAATGAAAAATCATTTCAAGAATTTGATAATTAGATTCCACATCTTGAAGGGGGGATTCCTATACTAGATCAACATGTGGAATCTTCTTCTAAAGAAATCTCTCGCCAACATGAAACTCCAACAATGGATAATGCTTTAAGTGATGTGATTGATAGAATTGGGAGACTCAATCTTGATTCAGTCCCAAATCAATCAACGAAGTAACCTAGACCATCTGAGAAAGGTCCCCCAAAGTGACTGAGAAAGACACTTGAAAGTCTTCATCCTGATGAGGTTGGAAAGACAGGAACTAGAAATTCAAACTGGCAAAATGGAGGTGATATAGATGACTCTAATTCACCTGTTGATATGGATGTTTCTTATGATTTGGATTTGAACTTGTCGATAGATTTTGAACCAAATTCCTTCAAAGAAGCTGCTTCTAATGATGAATGGAAAGAAGCGATGCAAAGGAGTATGATTCCCTCATAAAGAATGGTACTTGGAAGCTAGTTGATCCTACATTAGGAACCAAACCAATTGGCTACAAGTGGGTCTACAAGAAAAAGTATAAAGCTGATGGCTCACTTAACAAGCACAAACCTAGGCTTGTGGCAAAAGGTTTTGCATAGAAGGAAGGGGTCGATTATGAGGATTCTTTCGCCCCCACAGCAAAATGGGCTACCATCCAGACACTCTTTGCCCTAACAGCTGAGAATGGTTGGAAAGTCCATCAAATGGATGTAAAAACTACTTTCTTGAATGGAGATCTAAAAGAGAATGTTTTTATGTCCCAGCCTGAAGGATTTGCTGTGAAAGGACATGAACATAAAGTATGTAAACTTGTGAAATCCTTGTATGGCCTCAAACAAGCACCGTGAGCTTGGTATGAAAAACTAACTGTGCATCTTCTGAAACTCAATTTCAAACATTATGATCTTGATGATGCAACTTTATTTGTTAAGAAAGTTGGCAAAAAAGTTGTATATCTTGTGGTATATGTAGATGATATTTTGATGATAAGGAACAATGAAAGCTACATTGCATCCATAAAGAAGGAATTGGGCAAAAGTTTTGAAATGAATAATTTGGGCTATGTTCATTACTATCTTAGTATTAAAGTAACTCAACATTCAAAGTCCATATTTCTTTATCAAAAGAAGTACATTGGAGATCTGTTGAACAAGTTTGGCATGAAAGAATGCAATCCTCTTACTACTCCAATGGAACAAAACTTAAAGCTCACATCTATTGAAGGAAAAGAATTTGAGGATGCAACAAAGTATAGACAGCTTGTAGGAAGTCTCAACTACCTAACTACTACTAGACTGGACATTTCATTTGCTGTTGGAATCCTCTCTAGGTTTATGCAAAAGCCTTGTGAGGGACATTGGTTTGCTGAAAAAAGAGTTCTAAGGTACTTGAAGGGAACTCAAGACTTTGGAATCAAGTATATACAGGTGGATGACTTCAAATTGATTGGATACTCTATTCAAACTTCGATGGAGACAAAGAAACTAGGGTATCTAATCCAAGATATTCTACGAGTCTTGGATCAGGAGCTGTCTCCTAGAGATCACGCATACAATCAATTCTAGCAGATTCCACAACAGAAGCAGAATACGTGGTAGCAGCTGAGGCAACAAAAGAAATTGTGTGGCTCAGGAAAATTCTTGAATATTTGTAGGTAAAACAACTACAATCAACTCCACTCATGATTGACAATACCTCTGCAATAAAGTTGGACAATAACCCAAAGTTCCCTGATCGAATGAACCACATCAATACTAAATATCATCTGATTTGACATCATGTTGGGGCCAAAACAATCCATCTCTGTCATTGTTCCACTATTGAGAAAATTGCAGACATCTTCATCAAAGCGCTTGGAAGAGAAAAGCTTGAACGATTCAGAATGATGCTTGGACTCACCAACATCCCTTTAGATTAAAGGGGGGAATGTTGACACCTAATCATCAAGATTGGGTGAATGTAATTAATGTAAATAAATAATAAGAAATATGAACAATCATAGAGAGATGAAGTGAACAGTCTCTCCCTCATGTATATAATAAAGACCAACCGTAAGGAATAAAATATGAATTAATTATGTGGAGTTACTGCCTGGCTTGACAAAAGTAAATTGTAGAATTGAAATGAAAGCAAGGAAATGACTAATCTGGAATGAAAATTGCAGAATTGAAAGGACTAACATACTTTTGCTAAAATGGAAATTGCAGAATTGAAGTGCAAGCAAGGAAATGCAGAAACTAAAAGAAAGGAAATGACTAATCTATTTTTGCTGAAATCAAAGTTGCAGAATTGAAAATGAAAGCAGGGAAATGTAGAAACTGAAAGAAACAACTACTCTACTTTTGCTGAAATAAACTACTTAGTAGAATGTTGCGATAGAAAATAGAAGAAAGCAGTAATCATAAAATACTCTGACGCTTCCTTGGCAGCGACCCCAAAAGGTGGTGAGCACTAGTATTGCAGAAATAATGCTGCAACTCCTGGGGCTTCCTACTTTACTTTTATCAACCTAGTAGTTCGTAACAAACTTGGAAGCGACGGTGTTGTATGCACAAGTACTAGTTCTTACTGCAGGCTGTCACTTGGTCAGCTAGCACATGATCACTAGGAGCTCAAGCCAACTTCTATGAATTCCAGAAGAAGTTTTAAATGTGATGAAAGAAAGCTAACTCTATAGAGGCTATTCTACTTGTAGAAAGAGAAAGAAGACTGAAATGTGTAGTAAACCTAGCAAACCCTAATTTACCAACTAACCCTACTTTTGCAGAAAGACAGATGAAAACCTATGAAATGAATGTCATTACCTACTAAGGAAGTAAACTACACCTATTCAAGATATTTCTAAAAGGAGATGAGGAAAAAATGTCTTTTTGGGATTTTTATGTATTTTATGTGAAATTGTTGTGCATGTAATTTATTCGTTTATGGATGTGGTAGCGATTAGGTGGCAATGGAGGTGTTAGCCTCCTGCTGCAGTAGGTTACTCATCTTTCATGATTGAAATTTTTACATGCCAAATATGTCATTCTTTGCATGCTGCAATGTTCCATATTTGCTACAAAAATCCAAAGAAGGATGCCATGAGAACGTGCCAGTTCAAGTGCCATTGCTATGTTCCAATTTTGATGTACTAGTCCATTTTTGAAGAATTTTCGGTTAAAGTGAGATCCAAACAGTTTAATCTTGGTCTCCCTAGGTTTTCAATTTCCTGTTTTAGAATATAGAGAATCACTTTCTGTCCAAACAGCTTAATCTTGGCAGATTCTTAGACAGGTAGAGAAGCAAGGGTGCTCAACAGCCTAATCTGAGCCCTGGATGAAATAAGTGTAGATATAGATAGGAAGACAGTAAAAGAAAATTTGAAAAGCTCATTCTGCAAGTCTAAGTGCACCCAAACAAAAAAGAAGAAAAAATGTTAGGTAAGTAGGCTGGGTAGGTAGTTTTGAGGTTGCAGAATGTTGATTTGTGATCAATTTCATGTTTTCAAGTGTCATATCTGTTCAAGTCACAATTAGCAGGCAGTTGCCATTTGAAGGACTCAAGCGAGGCATGTCTAACTCCCCACTCTTCCTCATTCCCCAAATCATTCACTAACTTCCCCAAAGAGGTCAAGATCTGCTTGATGCCTCTTAGTTTCATCATTTTCCATATCATTCACCTTGGTAAAAGATCTTCTTTGCCCAAGGAGTATCCATACTACCTTTATGAATGATTGTTTCCCTTAATAACCTAAGATTCACACACTTAGCGCTTTCTCATCATGGTCATCTTAAACTACTAACTTTACTATATAGCTCCCTATCTATCTCCCCTCCCCTATTAAAACTATGTTAATAAACTCCCCTATATACTTATCCCCTCCCCTTGGTTGAAAAATAACCATAAGTACATTTGGGAATTGCTAAGTTTGCCTGAAACATAGCAAGAACCCTCATTTTCCCCCTTTAAAACTATCTTCCAATGCAATGGACTCCTTCCAAAGCATGAAATTCCTCCTTTTAGGTTATCGGACCTCTTCCGAGGCTTCAAATACTCTGCAAAAGCATATATACCCTTCTTCCGATCGCAATAACCCTTGCCGACTGCCTTAACATTCTTCCGATCCCTTTAGATTCCCCTCCGACGTGATTATTGTAGTTGGAGGTCTCAAAGGTAATGTTGCTCATTTTGGTTCTCCCCGATGGATGCTTTGCCGATGCCATTTCGCAATCGGCATATCACAATACTATATGCCACATATATATGCCCCTTCCCCTTTTAGCCGATGTGATATCACAAGTCGGTAATCGGTGGTCGCAAGAGTCATGTTCCCGAAATACATGCCGCTTCCTTTTGCTACGATGCGACATTGCCACCGCATCAAGAAAGCATATCACATCACAAATATTTCCTCGCCGCATGCCTCCATTTATTCATATATTTCATTTAAAACATGATTTATCATTAAGACATGTTTCACTACAAATTCATCGCAAATCGTAGCATTTCAGTTATCGCTATCGCATCGCAAAAACATATAAGGCACCGCACCATCCAATGCCCTGCCATGTCACCCTGCCACCTCACCCCGCCACGTCACTCTGCCACATCACCTCGCTGACGTCATCCGCTGTACCATAACCCACTGCTGACGTCATGCTGACGTCACCCACCAAAGAAGGGTGCGCAAGCGCGAAAAAGCATCTTAGGAAGCCCAGATTCAAATTCTGAGGCAATTTTCGATGCGCGATTAGCGCTTAGTGCTAATCATGCATCGCTATAGGAAATGGGCCAAATTGGGGAACCTTTGGGGAATCATTTGATTCCTCAGCTGTTTTTGCGCCGAAAATGGTAGAAAAGGCCCGATTTAATTGTTTTTAGCATATCAACAGAAAGAGAAAGGCCCGATTCAGGCATTAAAGAGTATCAGAGCAAAAACGAAGCCAAAATTCATGTCAAAGAGTATCAATGTCGCGGCGAAGTGTATCAGTGAATATTTTCTCAGGGCTCGAGGCGAATAAAACATTAAAAGAAATCCTTAAAAGTCAAGAAGCAGTTAAGGAACCATTCAAAGCTCATCATCACAGTGACTGCACATTAAAGCTCACATAAGATCAGTGGACCAAAGCTCAAAGCACAGTTATTGCAAAAGCACTGCACCAAGTCACAGAGGACACTGCATTAACTCTTTTTGATCCAGTTGCTTCTGGCGCAGCTCAATAGATATTTTATTTGCATTTAATTTCAGCACAATTTTAGGTTTAAAAGCTTTTCCCGCAGACCTGTTTAGGTCAGTGGTAATAAATGGATATTTTACCTATAAAGACAACCCTGAACAATCTAAACAGGGTTGGTTTTCGTTGGTTGGATGTTTTGCTTAAGCAGAGACTCGCACTGTATATCTGATAATTTCTATAATCAAAGACTTCTTATGAGCTTGGAGAATGGATTGTTTACTGTGTTTAATGGTTGAAGAGTGACTGTGGAATTCTTGTGCTGGTACATGACTCAATAAGTGCTTCTTACCTCTGTTTTCCATTCATAAATCATCGTCTAAAAAACAGAAAGAAAGATTAGCTTAGAACTTGTTTAATTGCACTCTATGCTCAATTTTTGCTATTTCTTTATGTTTTTCATCTATTTTAGGCATGAATATGAATTCCACATGGCTCATATTTGCCCTAATTCACCATGTATGACAATTATCCAGCGATTCTTAACTGCCCCTAGATAGAGCTCATTTCCTTCTCCCTGTTAAGCTGTTGAGAGATTCTTAATTGCCTCTCCTTCCTTACATTTCACTCCATCTCTTTATCTTGAATGTTGTTTCATGTACAACTACCTTGCTCCATGTTCCTCTTGTGATCGAGAAAGCATACCTGCAGTCCTACTCCTTGACTCCATGCCCAATGGTTTGAAACTTGTCACTCTATGCATGCCTCTCTTCCTGAAAGCATTTTCCTTCCATTCAAACACCATCCAAACATAAAAAAAACCCATTGAACCCAATAACTAGCCTAAAATCATCATCAACAAAGCTAAATCATCAAGAGAGAGCCCTCTCTGATTGTAGGTGGGCTAGAACCTGCAATCCAAAGATTGGTTTGTGGTTACCTTGGTCGTATCCCTTCAGGAGCTTAGGGACAACTTGAGTGATAACATTAATGGCGACTTCGCTGGGGATCTCCTCAGATAATCTCACAAAACCAGTCCAAAGCTCCACATAGGAAGAAACTGACCTTTAAAAGTTTCTGTTTGACTTGTATTGTTAGAAAAATTCATAAAAAACAAGTTAGAAGCTGGCTCCCAAAAAGCATTCACGTCATACAAGATCAAATCCAGATCCAAATCCCCTAGTTGTTTTTGAAAATCCGAATTTAATCCCTAAGACCCTTAGGAAGCAAGAGCAGCAAGAAGGTTTGACTGCTTCCAGTCCTGAAACAGTTCAACATAGCCATTTTGCAACCCCTATTAAAGTTCTGTTTCGTTCAAACCCTACTTCCCCTTATTCATCATCCACTTCTACAAACCCTGTTTCCACACCTCCATCCACTGCGCGTACCACCACTACTACTCCAATTATCCCAGTTGCCCCAGTTTTTCCACTTATCCCTATTATTCCACTTATCCCTGTTGTTCTACTTATCCCTGTGAATATGGCTAATAGATATGCACCTTTACAGCTGCCTACAAATCCCGGGGCTATGCCTTAGGATTACCAGACTAAAATTACTTATTCTGATGGCACAAATGCCTGCACACCCCTTCAGCACACAAAGAAAATGCAGGACTACTTTGAGATTTATGAGATTGATGATGATAGTGTGAGAATGAAAATTTTTGTTCAAAGTTTAATAGGCGACGTTAGGACTTGGTTTAGAGCACTCCCAGCCAATTCCATAGGAGACCCAGAAGCCTTATACCAGTCATTTATTAATAGATGGGAGAAAAATAAAGACCCCTTGCACATATTATTTGAATATGACAATATCAAAAGAGGCCCTCAGGAGAATGTCTTGGACTATTGTGCAAGATTCAATAATGTTTATAATGCAATACCACAGAACTTAAGACCTCCACTTGATCTTGCTTTGTACAAATTCCCTAATGGTTTTGATGTTGAAATGGCTTATCAGCTAAGGGAAAGAGCCCCTCAAAGCCTTGTAGAAATGCAAAATGTTGTTGTTAGTGTGGAGGCAAACCTAATTGCCAATAGAAACAGAGCTAGAACCGAGATAAAAACTACCTTTAAGTAAGAACCCTCAGCCTTAGACCAGAAGTTAGATGCTATTATCAATGGCATGCATAGGTTGGGAGACAGAGTAGAGAATGTTGAGAGGAAATTAGCATGGGAAGGACAACAACCTAGTGCCATAAGGAACCCAAATTTCAGAAAGAGTCAGAACACAAATGCTGGTAGGGCTAGCCCTGACCATGATATTAGGCCCCCTTTCCAAGAAAACTACACAGAAGCATCCACATCCAGCGAGCTCACAGAGGAGACTCACATGAATTTGATAGATTCGAAAAATTAGCAACAAATTTATCTGACTCAAGAAGACCAATATTACCATGATGAAAATCAATTTTAGACTAAGTCTGGTGAGTCTTTTGATTTTAAACAAGGTTATGATTCTGCTGTATATGAGGTCCACAAACAACATAAGTTGAGAACAAGAACCATTGATATCCCTGTACCTAGCAAAACAAAGGACAGCAAACAACCCAACAAGATTAAAGGCAAGGTTGTCATAACAGAACTAGCTGACATTTCTGTCCCAAACCTGCATCAAGTAACTGTAGAGGACATATCAGACATACAACCTCCTATTGATCAGCCTTTACCTCCTTCTTCCTCAAAAGAAAATTTGAACAACACTCCAAAAAACACTCCCAAAATAGAGATGTCACAAACTGTCATTCACCATAATGTAGACAGCCAAAAGGAAAACACATAAAGTATTGTTTAGAGGATTTTCGGCGAAATCACATAGATAATCATTAAAAGGAGAAATTTTCTATTATTAATGCAAAGATTCCATTAGAAAAACCATATAATTTAGAAGCAGAGATTGGAAAACTTAAGATATCCATCCCCCTCTCAGAACTTGCCAAACATGATGTTTATAGGCAACAAATTCAAAGGTCACCTCAACTACCAGAGGTCAGGGATGATGTGAATGTTTTAGATGATACCCCTAAGCTGCTGTTTGGTCCAGAAGTTAATGGAAAAACAACATATGGATCTGTTCCACCCTTTTACGTCAGTCTACACATACATGAAAAAATCCTGGATAATGCTATGTTTGACTCAGGTGCCTCACACAATCTTATGCCCAAAGCTGTAATGGAAAAGCTAAACCTTGATGTCACAAGACCCTACAAAGATCTATTACTCCTTTGACTCAGTCAGGTCAAGTTTTTAGGCTTAATCAAAGACCTTTGTGTGTCTTTAGTCCAATTTCCCAACAAGACAATCCTAATGGATTGTAGTAGTTTGCTGACATTCCAACAAATATGGCATGCTCCTATCAAGATCATGGGGAGAAAAACTCCAAGGATCCCTCCAACTCGACCTCTCTTATGCCACTATTTCTGTCTTTGGGCAACCAAAGAGACTGTACAGAGAAACACTCATGAAGTATGTGGTGAGTAGTGAGGAGAAGCCCCAAAATTTTCCAATTTACTCAATCCATTCTGATATGGATTCATTTATTCTTTTTAATGATGGCAACAATCCTCCAACTAATGAGAAGTCTTTAGCTTCAGAGCTAGAGACTTGCATGAATGAGGAATCGGTTGCCCATGCCCATGAAATAGTCACAACAGTCAAGGCAGCCAGTAAACAGAAAGAACCTCCTCAAACAAAAATTTTAGATCTGCCCAGTCCTAAATGATTGAAACTCTGGGTACAAACCAAAAACAAGAAATTACATGGTATTTAGAGTTTGATGGTTCTATCAACAAGTTAGAAGCAGGGGCAGGTGTATGGATTCACAATACACATGACAATCATGCAGAGGGCCATGCCTACAGACTAAATTTCATATGTACCAACAACATGGCAAAGTATGAATCTCTCCTCTTAGGCCTAAAATTTCTCAAAGTTATAGGAGCTAGAAAAGTGTCCATTCTAGGTGACTCTGATCTAATCATACAACAAATGAAAGGCAACTTTGTTACCAATGATAATAGAATGAGGGCCCATAGGACTATTGCAACAGAAATACTTAATACCTTCACTGAATCCGAGCTTGCCAAGATTTCTAGAAACCATAACATACATGCACACAGTCTAGCCACTTTTGTTAGCACATGCAAACTTCCCTTTGGGCCAAATCCCCATCTTACTGCTGAGATAAAACATAGGCCCACTGTTCCCAAAAATATTAGAGATTGGCAAGTATTTGAAAATGATGCCCACATTAACAACTTTCTCACTCTTGAGGGTGAGTTTTTAAATTTAAACATTGACATGGAGGCCATGAACAATTCCCAACAACAAACAAATGAAAATCAGCAGGCTGTAATAGCTGCAACAACAAAACAAATCCTGAACCCAACTGTTTTTGAAAATGCAAACATAGAACAGCTGAAACAAATGCATTTGGAGGAAACAACCAAAGCAGAGGTTGAGTTCATTGATCTAAAGAATAATTTTTTTCCTGCTGGCCTTACTCCATTAGAAGATATGTTTGATAACAATGATGTGCCCAAAAAGCCAAAAATGGAGCCTTTAGATGCTGCTATAGAAGAACACAACATAGGGATAGCAGAAAAGCCCAAAATGATTAAATTTTCCAAAAATATGCCCCTTGATCAAAAGCCAAAGTATGTGGATTTGTTCAAAGAATTCCAAGATGTATTTGCTTGGAGTTATGAGGACTTGAAGTCCTATGACACCTCGGTGATTCAACATACCATTCCCTTAAAACCAAATAAAAAACCATTCAAGCAAAAACTTAGAAGAATAAACCCTATGCTTCTTCCCCTCATTGAGAAGGAATTAAAAAGAATGTTTGAAGCAAGTATCATAGCACCCATCAGATTTTCTGAATGGGTACCCAATCTGGTTCCCACAAGGAAAAAATTAGGAGATATCAGACTGTGCGTAGACCTAAGAAACTTAAACCAGGTCTCTCTAAAAGACCACTACCCTTTGCCCAAAATGGACCACATCCTACAAAGAGTAGTGGGTTCCTCTAGAATTTCTTTGCTAGATGGATTTTCAGGTTTCAATCAAATACTTGTTCACCCGGATGACCAAGACAAGACAACCTTTACCACACTGTGGGGAACTTTTAAGTATGTCAAAATGCCTTTCGGACTAAAGAACGCTGGTGTAACCTTTCAAAGGGCAATGGACGTTGCATTTCCCAAGGAAATCCATGATTTCCTAGTTGTCTACCTTGATGACTTAACCCCTTTCTCTAAATCTGATCAAGAGCACCTCAAACACCTAAGGCAAATATTCATGACATGTAGGAAATATGGCATTTCCTTGAATCCCAAGAAGTCTCTCTTTGGCCTTGAAGAAGGCAAATTACTTAGACATATCATCTCCAAGGATGGTATTAGAATAGATCCGGAAAGGATCCAAGCCATTTTGCAAATCCCATATCCAAGGAACATAAAAGAGTTACAAGCATTCCTAGGGAAGATCAATTTCCTAAGGAGATTTATTCCAAACTTGGCCGAGATGATAAGACTGTTAAGTAGCATGTTAAAGAAGGGCGCAAGGTAAAATGGTCTCTGGAAACCAAGCAGGCTTTTGAGAGTATCAAAGTTGCCTTGAATCAAACGCCTGTGCTCACAAGTCCACAATTTGACAAGGATTTTATCATCTTTTCCTTTACTTCAGAGCACACGATAGCTGCTGTCCTTCTGCAAAAGGATGATCAAGGAAATGAAAAGCCTATTGCATTTTTTCAGCCAAGCCTTAAGAGATGCACCTTTGAAATACCAAATCATGGAAAAATAGGCCTATGCCCTTGTTAAGGCCATCAACGACTTCAGAATTTACATCTTTTACTCCCATGTGATTGCCTATGTCCCAAACTCTATTGTAAAAGACATATTAACTCAAGAGGGACCAAAAGGCAAAAGAGGCAAGTGGATTGCCAGTATCCTTGAATATGACGTCGAGATAAAACCCACAAAGCTGATAAAGGGACAAGGTTTAGCCAAGCTAATGTCCGAAATGAATTTTCAAGCCTTATACATTAATCAACTGGACAATGAACAAGAGCTGGCGACTCCATAGATCAGTGAAACCTTTTTACAATCCCCATGGTATGCTGATATTTGCTTTGTATTGTTAAACCTGTGTGCTCCCCTAGGATTGTCCAGGACCAAAAAGAGATTTTTAAAGATGAAATCATCAAAGTTTTGTGTCATAGATGGTGCTTTGTTTTGGAAAAATCATGAAGGGATGTTGCTCAATTGTTTGACTATACATGAAACTAACAACATCATGAAGGAGTTTCATGTAGGGGACTGTGGAGGACATTTATATTGGAAGTCCACTGCTGACAAGATTTTAAGGGCTGGTTATTATTGGCCCTCTCTATTTGCAGATGTCAAGAAATTTGATGTTTCATGTCACAAATGCCAAATCTTTGAAGGGAAAAGAAAATTGCTACCTTTGCCCCTTAAGCCCATCTCAACCGAAAAGCCTTTTCAACAATGGGGTCTTGACTTCATTGGAGAAATCCATACCTCTTCTTTAGGCTAGCACAAGTGGATTTTAATAGCCACCGACTATTTCACCAAGTGGATTGAGGCCATCCCATGTAGGCAAGCCAATGACTCCACTATTATCCGATTCCTTGAGGACAATATCCTTTCTAGATTTGGCTGCCCTGAGAAAATAATCACTGACAATGCTGCTGCCTTCAAATCCAGAAATATGATCAACTTCTGCCATAAATTTCACATTACCTTGGGCCACTCTTCAGCTTACTATCCTCAAGGTAATGGCTTCGCCGAATCATCCAACAAAAGCCTCATCAACATCATAAAGAAAGTGCTGGAAGAGAACAAAAAGAGTTGGCATAGGAAGCTCACAAATGCCCTGTGGGCAGATAGACTTTCAACCAAGAAATCCATTGGGATGAGCCATTATGAGCTAGTATATGACATGGAAGCCAGATTTCCTTCATCACTGGGCATTCCTACTATCAAGCTATTACAGGAGATTCAGGTTGAACCAAATGACATTCAAAGAAGAGTTAATCAGACCATCCATCTTCAGCAAACCAGAGAGCAAGTGTATGACAGAGCTCAAATTTTGCAAAAGAGCTCAAAAAGATGTTTGATGAGAGAGCTAAGGCTGAGGATTTCTGTGTTGGCAGCAAAGTTCTAAGGTGGGATTCACGAAGAGAAGACAAAGGAAAACATGCTAAGTTTGATTTTCTTTGGAAAGGTCCATTCACTATCAACACTGTGCAAGGCAATAATACATATTTTCTCAAATCGGTAGATGGCAGCACAACTGAAGAGGGCCCTGTAAATGGCCGAATGTTAAAACATTATCATGATCCCTTTTGTTGAAGATCTCCCAGCAAGATCATGTATGTATATAAATGTTTGTATATATCAGCATTTTATTTTATTTTGTATACAAAAGTCTAGGCGATAGAGCACGCAGAAGAAAGCAGGCGGTGCTACACAGGTCACAAACATTTCAGTTGAGGGAAAGTGCTGTTCTCATTCCACAGTTTCAATTATCCGACAGTCAGCACTAAGAAATTTCAATTTACAGCAACAATAGAAGATCCAGGCACTTTGACTTGCTATTCTTGACTTTTCACAAGGAAAAGCCATCCCCAAGTGGAGCCACTGTTAGCCTCCTGTTGCAGCAGGTTACTCATCTTTCATGATTCACATTTTTACATGCCAAATATGTCATTCTTTGCATGCTGCAATGTTCCATATTTGCTACAGAAAGTCAAAGAAGGATGCCATGAGAACGTGCCAGTTCAAGTGCCACTGCTGTGTTCCAATTCTAATGTACTAGTCCATTTTTGAAGAATTTTGGGTTAAAGGGAGATCCAAACAGTTTAATCTTGGTCTCCCTAGGTTTCAATTTCCTGTTTTAGAATATAGAGAATCACCATCTGTCCAAATAGCTTAATCTTGGCAGATTCTTAGATAGGTAGAGAAGCAAGGGTGCTCAACAGCCTAATCTGAGCCCTGGATGAAATAAGTGTAGATATAGATAGGAAGACAGTAAAAGAAAAATTGAAAAGCTGGGTCTGCAAGTCTAAGTGCACCCAAACCAAAAAGAAGAAAAAATGTTAGGTAAGTAGGCTCGGTAGGTAGTTTTGAGGTTGCAGAATGTTGATTTGTGATCAATTTCATGTTTTCAAGTGTCATATCTGTTCAAGTCACAATTATCAGGAAGTTGCCATTTGAAGGACTCAAGCGAGGCATGTCTAACTCCCCCCTCTTCCTCATTCCCCAAATCATTCACTAACTTCCCCAAAGAGGTCAAGATCTGCTTGATGCCTCTTAGTTTCATCATTTTCCATATCATTCACCTTGGTAAAGATCTGCTTTGCCCAAGGAGTATTCATACTACCTTTATGAATCATTTTTTCCCTTAATAGCCTAAGATTCACACACTTAGCGCTTTCTCATCATGGTCATCTTAAACTACTAACTTTACTATATAGCTCCCTATCTATCTCCCCTCCCCTATTAAAACTATGTTAATAAACTCCCCTATATACTTATCCCCTCCCCTTGGTTGAAAAATAACCATACATACACTTGGGAATTGCTAAGTTTGCCTGAAACATAGCAAGAACCCTCATTTTTCCCCTTTAAAACCATCTTCAAATGCAATGGACTCCTTCCAAAGCATGAAATTCCTCTTTTTAGGTTATCGGACCTCTTCCGATAACCTATACCCTATATATACCCTTCTTCTGATCGCAATAACCCTTGCCGACTGCCTTAACATTCTTCAGATCCCTTTGGATTCCCTTCCGACGCGATTATCGTAGTCAGAGGTCTCAAAGGTAATGTTGCTCGTTTTGGTTCTCCCCGATGGATGCTCCGTCGATGCCATTTCGCAATCGGCGTATCACAATACTATATGCCACATATATATGCCCCTTCCCCTTTTAGCCGATGCGATATCACAAGTCGGTAATCGGTGGTCGCAAGAGTCATGTTCCCGAAATACATGTCACTTCGTTTTGCTCCGATGTGACATTGCCACGACATTAAGAAAGCATATCTCATCACAAGTACTTCCTTGTTGCATACCTCCATTTATTCATATATTTCGTTTAAAACATGATTTATCATTAAGACATGTTTCACTACAAATTCATTGCAAATCGTAGCATTTCAGTTATCGCTATCGCATCACAAAAACATATAAGGCACCGCACCATCCAACGCCCTGCCATGTCACCCTGCCACGTCACTCCACCATGTCACTCTACCACATCACCTTGCTGACGTCATCCGCTGTACCATAACCCACCGCTGACGTCACTCGCCAAAGAAGGGCGCGCAAGCGCGAAAAAGCATCTTAGGAAGCCTATATTCAAATTCTGAGGTAGTTTTCGATGCGCAATTAGCGCTTAACACTAATCGCGCATCGCTACAGGAAATGGGCCAAATTGGGGAATCTTTTGATTCGTCAGCCGTTTTTGCGCTGAAAAATGGCAAAAAAGGCCCGATTTAATGTTTTTTAGCATATCAGCCGAAAGAGAGATGCCCGATTCAAGCATTAAAGAGTATCAGAGCAAAAGCGAAGCCAAAATTCATGTCAAAGAGTATTAGTGTCACGGAAAAGTGTATCAGTGAATATTTTCTCAGGGCTCGAGGCGAATAAAACATTAAAAGAAATCCTTAAAAGTCAAGAAGCAGTTAAGGAACCATTCAAAGCTCATCATCACAGTGACTGCGCATTAAAACTCACATAAGATCAGTGGACCGAAGCTCAAAGCACAGTTATTGCAAAAGCACTGCACCAAGTCACAGAGGACACTACAATAACTCTTTTTGATCTAGCTACTTCTAGCACAGCTCAATAGATATTTTATTTGCATTTAATTTCAGCACAAGTTTAGGTTTAAAATATTTTCCCACAGACTTGTTTAGGTCAGCTGTAATAAATACTTTTGGATATTTTACCTATAAAGACAGCCCTGAACAATCTAAAGAGGGTTGGTTTTTGTTGGTTGGATGTTTTGCTTAAGCAGAGACTCGCACTATATATCTGATAATTTCTATAATCAAAGACTTCTTACGAGCTTGGAGAATGGATTGTTTACTATGTTTAATCGTTGAAGAGTGATTGTGGAATTCTTGTGCTGGCACATGACTCAATAAGTGCTTCTTACCTCTGTTTTCCATTCATAAATCATTGTCTAAACAACAGAAAGAAAGATTAGCTTAGAACTTGTTTAATTGCACTCTATGCTCAATTTATGCTGTTTCTTATGTTTTTCATCTGTTTTAGGCATGAATATGAATTCCACATGGCTCATATTTTCCCTAATTCACCATGTATGACAGTTATCCAGGGATTCTTAGCTGCCCCTAGATAGAGCTCATTTCCTTCCCTCTGTTAAGCTGATTGAGAGATTCTTAATTGCTTCTCATTCCTTACATTTCACTTCATCTCTTTATCTTGAAGGTTGTTTCATGTGCAGCTACCTTGCTCCATGTTCCTCTTGTGATCGAGAAAGCATACCTGCAGTCCTACTCCTTGACTCCATGCTCAATGGTTTGAAACTTGTCACTCTATGCATGCTTCTTTGCCTGAAAGCATCTTCCTTGCATTCAAACACCATCCAAACATAAACAAAACCCATTGAACCTAATAACTAGCCTAAAATCACCATCAACGAAGCTAAATCATTAAGACAGAGCCCTCTCTGATTGCAGGTGGGCTAGAACCTGCAATCCAAAGATTGGTTTGTGGTTACCTCGGTCGTATCCCTTCAGGAGCTTAGGGACAACCTGAGTGATAACAGGAGGGTGACATTGGGATCTACAGAGGTGTAGGAATTTGTGGAGGGGTCCTAAGAGGCCTCTGTCAACCTTCTGGAGCTTTCCCTACAATTAGACATCAAAAAGTCACTCACAGGAAATTCTATAGGAGGCTGCAGGGGATCTATAGGAGGTTCTACAGGAGGATCTATAGGAGGATTCTGAGGGATTTTTTAGAGGTTTTAAAGGTGGAAAAATGGTTAAAAATGGGAGCTGAGGATAGAGGGATGTGTGAAGGGGATGTAAGTTCATCAAGGGTGATTAGAAAAGAAAGTGATGGTTAGATTTGTTCAAGAGACGACAGGAAAGCTTATGAGAAAAGTGCAGGAATTAGGGCAGATTTGCAAAGGGTTGTGCATGACCTGTGAACATGTAGCAGAGGAGATGGTGATGGCTGATTTATTGATTTATTATGAACAAAGATGTACTGTAAGAGAGCTACAAGTCAAATAACTAAAACTGAGCAAGAAAAGAGCTAGCTGTACCAAAAAACAGAACTATATCTCAAGTTAACCTAAATTCTAACCTAGGAAAATGAAATGCTGAACAATGCTATATGGAAAGGAAAGCATGTAAAGATATTTATTGCAGAAATATAAATGAGTATGGCAACATGGATCTGAAGCAAAAGATTAACCTCTAAATCAAACTGTAACACTAGAAATTGCATGGAGGAAGCAAAACTTGTTTTTGTGGCAATAAGAGTGTCTTGACCTTAGCTCATGGTCCCAAAGGGAAGAAAGGAGGTCAAGGCTATGTTGATGGCCTTTTTTTTTATCTTTCTCGTATCACTATTTAATCTACTTTAGCAAACTGAAATGGAAACAACCATGTTACTCACCAAAAGCAACCTATTCTAACCAAGAAAAAACTGCCTAACATCAACTAATTCATGAATTGAAACAAAAACATATAAATACAAAACAAGAGGTGCTAGGTAGCTTGGGTTGGGACCTAACCCAAGAGCTTCATCCCTCTGGAG
The DNA here is from genome assembly GCA_000404065.3 of Pinus taeda. NCBI lineage: Eukaryota > Viridiplantae > Streptophyta > Pinopsida > Pinales > Pinaceae > Pinus > Pinus taeda. The sequence continues at coordinate 203,577 of APFE030834807.1, forward strand.
GACTCAATGCTGGCTCAGAAAATATTTCATCTCCATTATCAAAATAATAGTCACATTACATAAAACTGTCCACAAAACGTAAGCTCGAAATGAGCTGAGCAAGAGCTGCCACAAAAGTGCGAAAATTTGACTAACATACAATTAAACTACTGAGGCCCTAAGCCCCCCTATTTATACAACTAGAGCCTCAACAACTGTCCTAAAATCAAGGAGGCTTGGCTCCCAAAACTAGAGATAGACAACAATTCTTCTTCTCTTGCTCGACTGCCCTTTTGATGCATTTATGTGGTTGCTTGTGCTCCAAGATTTCTGAAGGAGGATTCAAATTAGGGGGTCATAAATGAGGGAGACACCCTCCTACAAATCCTCTCCCTTGTTTTCCTCAAATGTTGGCTGCAAAATGTTCATTAAACCTTTGAGTTTGTCTCAAAACTGACAAAACATCTGCATAAAGAACACACTAGACTTCATGGCATAATGACTAACCCAATTCACTCTATTGGCATAAATATAATAAAAAACATGCAATAAACTAATGAGAATGGTGGATTAAGCTAAGTTAGGAGGAAAAATGAGCCCATATAATTACCCATTTACGGGGCTCATCAACAAGTCATGTAATTCTTCCATCCATAAAATCACTGCATACCGAATCACAATTATTTACACTTAGAAAAATGTCTCAATGCCAATGATGTCAATACATAAACTATCCTGAATAGTAATCACTAATATGCATTATGCCCATAGTGTCTTTCCATATCAAGGAAAATCATCATTGTAAAATATGATCAAATCCCTCATTTGTTATCACTATGAATTCAATTAATCCATATGCCCAAACATATCTATAGATTATCAAGCATTATGTAAAAAATCAATACTTCTCATCTATATTAAGTCAATCCAATAATACAAATATTTTCAAACCCTAGCAACTTTTACCAAATACTACCATATACTAGCTCCAATGATAACATATTGATATGCATATTCTAGTCCCTTCCAATCACAAAATTAGTTAGGACATTCACATTCTTTGTCATAAGTCAAACATTCAAACTTCCCTACTCACAAAACTTTCTGTTATCCGCTTCATATATGTAGGATTGTCGTACTCCTAGTCTGCTCTTGGTTTCATGCATAAGGATTTAGTTTTAGTATGCTACAAGCTCAACCACACCCATAGGCCTTCTTCTAGCGATTGGGGCTTAGAATAAGAGAAACCTTATATTCTTAGATTAAAACTTGCTAAAAACTCTTCAAGAACAATAGATGTTTATTCATGACCATAATTGTTCCTTCAACATTCAAATGTCTTCCTTTCAAATAATATTAGGAGATAAAATCTCATGAACAATTTCTCCCTCCAAATGGGAAGTTGTTTTAGCCATCAAAACATCAACCCATCTATCATAATGTTTTCATGCATCAACACAAATATTAGATCATGAAATAAAACTATATTAGATTCTTAGATATATATGCATTATTGTCATAACATATCAACATCAACTACTTTATCATTACATATGAGCATGACTTCAGATATTCATCAAGGGTTAGTGTCATATAATTAGGGTAGTTGACAATTGTATCTTCATACTACAAGGATGATAATCACAACATTACTTATTTATCACATTACTCAACCATCAAGTCAGGGCATCCAAATTTACTAAGCTTATCAAAAACCTAATCAAGATCAACAAGAAAATACTTAGTATCAATCTTATTGTCACACATTTATCATCATGGTTATCATGCTTATCACAAGCATTATCAATAGTATCAAGTTATGATATATCAAAAGCAATGTTTATAACCAACTTTATGTCTAAAAATGTAAGATACTTGTCAAATATTAAGAGTACCAATATATCATGTGTGTCTGAAATCAAACATAGTTTCATATATATGCATGAATCATTTATGAAGGTAATATTCTCGATGTACCTTTGGGATTATGTTTCCATCCAATGTTGTATATTACATACCTATATACATTTTCAACGTATTTTTCTTATTTTTCATTGGTAGCTACAATTTTTAGATACTACTTTTGAAATATTTTCATTAGGTACCACCAACTCTTTTCTATCTGCACTAACTTTCTTTTCTTATACCTTGGATGATCCTAAAGAAGGATATGCTTATCACATCTCATCTAGAAGTTTTCATATACTCAAATATGAAGGAATTAATGCTCAAAACAATAAATATGAATAATAAATCTAAACAAGAATTGTATCATGAGGAATTAACATAAATCTAGAAGGTACGTATCTTTAACGAGAGGTGATCAGTTTCCTCTTGAACCAACCTTCAAGAGGCATTACTTTCCATTATCCATATAAAAAAGTTGTTTTTAGTATATCCAATAATATTCATCAACAACCAAGTCCTAATTGAGACCAGCCCATCTAGGGTTATATAAAATCTGTCATGTGCTAAAAACTCAAGCCTTTATCATACTCCAAGGTTTCTTCCAAACCCTAACCTCAAGATAACAATCAAACCATAATAACTATATTTTCTAGGGCTTCCTTAAAACCCATGTAATATTTTAAGTCTCCTCCATGTTCTATTGTGTCAATGGTGTCTTAACAGGGGTGATATCAATGAATTTTCAACCGAGCTCTGATACCATGTGAATTTTTCTTAGAGATATATTGTTCTTTTCTTTAGATAATTGCATTTCATAATTTACATATTGAATTCACCCCACAAAATCATAACATTATTCAACAACATATGCAATCATATAGAAAGAACAATATCATCATCAATGTAGCGTAACATAAAGGAACAATAGAAGAAAAACATTCACACATAAAGATGCCGGGATTGGTCGGAGACCACGGAAAAACCCCACAAGGGAGAAAACACTTTCAAATTCTTCTTCTTATTAGATTTTCATAAAATTTTCAACAAAGAGAGAGCAAAATGATTTGTATCTTCAACCAAAAAAATATCTATAAAAATCATCTAACAACATCCATGAGATGAACCCATCAATACTAATAACCAAAACCTCGATTCAGAAGTCTTTAGTCAACTATAAACATCTATGGTCAAATGATGAAATGAAACCCAAGTTTCCAACTGCATGTAGAGAGTGTATTTGTGTGTGGTTGAAACTCTCCAACTATATAGATAAGCCTTCGTGCCTGTGGTTGCAACTAATAATTCCTTGTGGTAACCTTGCGACTACATATCAAAACCCTAGATCACATGTGGGAGCTTCAGAACTTGTAATTTTGGACTTGTACAAACCAATCTCCACGAACCACTTCAGACTTGTGTGATCCAAACCAAAGAAAGAATAATTACTGGTCAGGGTCACTTGACTTATATTTATAGGCTTCCAAGGGTGTCCAAATTCTTCTTAGGGCCAACTTGTCCTTTTGTGCACATGTAGGTTTCCATATTAAAAATATAATTTTTCTTAACCAAATTAAATTCTTGCAAGGGATAGGAGGGGTATTTCTTGATGAGGAAGACTATCCAAAGGAGAGAATTTTCCCCTGATTTGCCAAAAATTAATAGCTTGAGAAATGGTGGTCAAGACCTCTCAGAAAGGATTTCCCTTCTTTAATCTCCTTTGAAAACTCACTCTCTCTCAAAGAAGCAAAGAGAAATCTCAATAGTGGTGGATCTCTCTCAATAATGAAATGCAAGATTGAATTGGAGCAATTTTTTCAGCATAACAATTCACAAACGTCTTCTTCCTCGTGGTCTTCCAATGCCTTGTTTATATAGAATTTGAATTCCTATGTCCCTCAGTTAGCTCATTAATGAGAAAATGACTTGATGGAAGGACAAGATGATTTCCTCAAGGGTTGCATATCTCCAAATCGGCTTGAAATATGTTTTCATTTGGTAGTACATGTCAGAAAATACAAACTCAAATCGTGTGGAGTGGTCCCAGAATGTTGAGTGGACTTTGGGTGACTTGCATGGATATCGAAGGAAAAGCTTCGTGGTAGTTAATTTTCACCTTTGAAGCACCCATGTAGGTTGATTTTTTAAATGGGACTTTGGAAAACCTTTGATTTGTTTTATTTTCATGATGTTTCCATTTGGAAAAGCTTCATCTGTACATATTGTTGTCTTATTCTGGGTGTCACATGACCTATAAAAATGTGTGTATGATTTTCCTATGTTAACAACACCCATTAAATAGCCAAGATTGGATAGATTAATCCTACATCCAAAAATTTCTACAATTCATCTTTCACAATATCTTTTAACACAGGGTTCATTCACATTTGTGGCTAACGAACAAGTTTATGTTCCTCCTTAATATATATTTGGTGAGTGTGCATAGAATGATTTAATTGTTTAATCTCATTTGGTCACATGAAAATGCATGAATATGTTGTTTTAAGATATTGAGAAGCTTGCTTTCTTGATCATATGAGAGAAAGAGGTTTATTTTGAAGGACTTGGAGGGGGTTGTTTCTATTTTTTTACCCATGAACCATCTTAAGAACAACTAGGTTTACTTATAGATGATTCCTTTTCCAAGCCATTAATATTCATGGTATCGGGATATTTGTTTTGTAGAAGCTTATCAATCATATTATCTTCATCAATTTTCCTGCTACTAATGGTGATTTCTAATGTAAAATTATGGTAGGAAGATGAGAGGAAAGGGTCCTTTTGTTCTTCTTTTTCTACCCAAGTAGGAAAGTTATCCCCAAAAAGAGGCTGAGTTGGTGGATATAATAAAATTTGTTTTTATTGCCCAATGGTGATGGTCATGTTCCCAGTGTTACAACTAATGTATGAATCAATAGTGTCTAACTAAGGTCTTTGTATGATAATAGGGCAGCTTTTAACTTGGTCATATGCTGAAGGACAAGGAAAATAGTTAGGAACTCCCAAGAATCATTATATATCATTACATATTCTATGATACCTTCTAGTACTATTGTAGATCTTTTAATAATTTGTAGGAAAATAGAGGTATTTCTTAAGGATCCTTATGGGTTAATTTTGAGCATGGTTTCCTTGGTCATGAAATTTCTTGTAGTTCCCAAATCAATGACATTTTTTGGGACTGTAATTTTTTTGATTTGCATGTCTACTACTAGGCTCTGAGGATCTAAGTACTTGGGGATGATTTCTCTCCCAGGCATAAGATCAACTAGTTAACCTATGGCATTAAGAGTAGGGGAATACTTCTTCGTTCTCCCTGTCCTTTTATGAAATTCATACCTAATGAAATTTTTGTAAATAGTAATATATTTGTTGGCTTAAAGGCAAGGGATCTTGACACACATATTTTTCAATTCTCCTAGAAATTTATCTTCTTTTGGGGTGTGTGCTTTTTGGGTTGTCAACCTTTTAGGATTAGGAGATTTTGGTTGGGTGACTTGAGGTACAAGTTCTTCCTTCTCTTCCTCAATATTATTTTTTATCAGAGGTGGATGCGCATATGGAAGGATCTTCCCAGACCTAAGGTTGATTTCTTGGATTTCTACAACATAAGTTTGGTAAGTAGTTTCTCCTTTGTAGATTGGTTGAGCCTTCTCACTATTAGGATTTGGATTTTTTTGGGTAGAAAATTGTGGTTGTTTTGGAGGAATGTTTTAGGGTGATTGATATTGTTGAAGAGGAAGCATTAGGGTAGGTGGTTGAGCCACCTAAGGTTTCCATCCTAGTGATGGATTACCCCATTGATGAGGTTGAGTAAGGCATGGATGGAAAGGAGGAGTAACATTTTGAGGAGGATATGGAGACGAAGTGGGCATAGGATAGGGTGAAGGATTAGGAGGATACCAAGTTTATAATGAGAATTATAGTTAGTATTGAAGGGAGAGGGAGAGTTCATACCTTGTTGAGATTGTCTAGGGGCTTGTGGCCTCCTTTAGTAAACAAAGAATAATTTCACCATGCTCCCTTATGCTCCTTGGTATACAACTTTTACATTTGGAAAATATGGGCATTTATTAGTAGAATGGTTCTCCTCACACATAGAACGTATTTATATGAAATTTAAAGGACATTCATTCCTAAGACATATTCTAGTGAATTGAGGGTAGAACATGGTTGAAGCGTTTTCTAATTCCTCCTGTTTTTTCTTGATACACAGGGAGTCCATCTGCATGTAAAAAGTATTTTATATTACAGTATTCATATCCAATAGCATACCTACTATCTCAATTTTAGTAATTAAGTGGGAGGAAGAGGGACTTATGAAGATTTTGTTTTCTCTACCTATTTTTCTAGTAGCCCTTGAATGATGTTTAATTACTCATTTTGAGATCATCATAACCGAGCTGATATATGTCTCCATTGGTTAGTAGATTGATTGTTTCCATCAGTTCTTCCCCGATTCCTCATAGTAGGACTAGCTTCAAGGAATTTGAGTGGAAGGTGAAATTATGCACCCTTCTATAACTCAATTGAAATCTTCCTCAAAACATTCTAGAGACTCATTTTCTCTTTGGACCTTTCTAAATATCTTTTCTTTGGTACCTTTTCCTTTGCAATAATCCCAATGATTTTATTTACTCTCATGAGGAGATGATATCTCCTTATAGGCTCATGAACAATTGAAGGGCCACATCCTTTCGAGAGGAAGATGGCAATTTCAGCTCCTGCTCATTAGTTGTATAGTAATAAGTCCTTCATACTACAAAAAAATCAAAAATAAATTATGCATGATGTTTTGTAATCAAAACCATAAAAGTGAGGGAGGAAATATGGATTAAAATTTTTCATTTTAGCCTCTCCATATGTCTCTCTAATGGGAAATGTGAATACTTCTAGTTGTTTATTTTCAACCATAGTGTTGGTGGGGTGTGAAATTATTTCTCCTTTTGCAATCTCCTCAAGGATCCTCACTTGCTCATCAAAAAGGGCCTCAATGGTTCCTATGGATAGGGTAGGAGCCTTAAAGTCAGCTACGAGAGGCCTACTATTAGTAGAAGTGGGGGTTTTTGGCAAGAAGTTTCTTATTTTGTCCATAATTCTTCAAGGCAAAAAAGAAAGGAATGTAAATATATGTTTTCTGTATTTTTTGAAAATAAGATGCTAATGTTTTTTATCCTTTTCATAAGAGATGAAATGAAAGAAAGATCAAATAAAAGAAGGAAAAAGATAATACATACTTGTAACATCTCTCCAAAACATATGGCTAATTTTCTACACACAAAAATTTCAGGAAGGATTTTTCTTTTAAGATTTTTTTAAGATACTTTGCAAATTAGACTACCATGTTCCAATTGTTTATCTTTACATAAATCATGTGATTTATTTATTTGTGAACATAACATAAATATTATGTTATTAAATTCATTTACCATGAGCTCAATTTATGTTCTCTAGAGAGCTAGTGCTATATCTCTACGTAAAGGGGTTAACATATCTTATTGATTTATCCAGGATGTTTAGTGACATTTTCACATTGGATCATCTCCCAAGAAAATGGTGGTTTCTTATTAAATCATCTATAAGGTATTTGAACCTTGATTTTCTTACATTACAACCATTGTAATATGTATATGATAGTATGATAGAGAAGCATTTAATTTTTATGATTCACTTTTATTTTCTTACCACGGTGATTGTTGATAGTAAGATAAGATAAGATAAGATAATTATATTTATGTCCAACTATTGACCACAAAGTAGGTCAAATGGACTGTTGAGTACCATAATGTATATACAAAGTAGGAGAACCAAACGATCTCCTATAAAAGATACAATGCATGAAGTAAATCAGAGATACAATGCATGAAATAAATTAACATTTGGCTTTAGTGGAGAAGATCCATGACCTAATAGGTCTAAGGATCAAACCCGTCTCTCCTAACATCTGAGGCTAAATGAATAATGATGAAGAAACTCAACAATGTCTGTTGGCTCGATAAAGAGCTGATGGCAAGTGCAGACTATCCACTAAATCATGTCCTGGGGGGGTTCACATGTTGCTGAATGTTGGAGGACCTAGTCTGTCTCCCAGGAACCGATTTGAGACAAAACTACTGCTAAGATCTCATGTAGTAGGGTGAGGTCCCACAGATCCTCACTGATTTGGATTCTAGATATGTGATGGTATCAATCAATATCTTGGTGCCCTTGTCTGAAGGTAGTACCCTGAAAAATGTCGTGATCCTCTGTGTGGGGTCTGCTCTGATGGGAGGCTGAAGAATATGCACTCAAAACCTTAGACCCTCCTCCATATATAGGGTCAAACATCTCTGATTGGGGTACCTGAAAAAGTTGGCGAGGGTTTGAGAATCTCTGAACAAGCAATGAAACCTTCCTTTGATCTCATAGTAGATAGGGCATCCAAGGATGAAGTGCACCTCGGTCTCCACTTCCTATAAATGACATATCTGATAGAGACTGTCTAGTCTATCCATCTGTTGGTCTATCTCTACTCGAAGTCTATGAGAACCTACTCTGAACTGGCCTAAAGGAATGTGAAGAGCATGTATCCAGTGGTGAAACATTTATTTGGGTCGAACAATGATCCTGTCTCTCAACTCCAAGAATTGCTCAGCATAGAAGGCCATCTTTGGGTGCAACCCTCCTAGAGGATTGACCCAGGTGACCTGGACGAACTGCCTGTACATGTCCTCCTATATGAACTTGTTTAGATCTTGTCTAGTAGGTAAAAGGTGACCAAGAGCATCTAAGGAATATCAGAAAGGAGGGAGACGATCCAAATTAATTCCCACTAACTCTAAGAGGATTGAAACTCCTATAAACCAACATTTGGCTCAACCTGAGCGGGTAGAACGGGCAATAGTCTTAGAAGAACAATATGCCAAGTAAGGATAATGGTCCCTACTTTTTATCGAGTTTGCCAAGCCCTGGACATGATGCAAGAATAAAACCAATCTGAAGACCATCTTAATTTGAAAGGGCTGAGCTCCAAACTCTGCAAGGATGATGTGTTGCAATACTATCAATTTGCACCTAATGATGTGATGGAGAAGAAGAATCTAGACTCTCTCATTTGAACCCCAGTTTGACTCAAGTAAAGACGGTCCCCAAATCTCTGAGCCATATAGAATAGTAGGATGAATCAAGGTGTCCATGAGGCTCATCTTGGATGAGATGTCCTAGAAGTGATGTCAAAAGCATTGTCTCTCGAGAAGGGCTAAGGATCCATATCCTTTGTTGATCCGAGGCTGAAGCGCTGGTCGCAAACTGAGGCGAGGACTTGAAAATTGCACCCCCAAGTAAGTATACGTGCTGGTGATCTCAATCTCCTCCCCTCTGAATAGAAAGCGAAGGTTTGAGGTTTTCTTCATCCCATTGAAGATCATAACCTTGGTTTTACCCAGGTTGACCATCAATTGTCAATGGTCATAAAACAGAGCTAAGGCATCTAGTTGCCTCCTTAATATTTATGGGAATGAGGAGAGGAGGACCACGTCATTAGAAAATAGTAGAATAGATATCAAAACCTGGTGAAGAAGGCATCCATTAGTGTCCTGGATATGATCATGTAGAAATGCTTCCAACTCATCAATATATATCCCAAATAGGGTAGGGGACTTTGGACAACCCTGTTTAACCCCAATAATTCTTTGAATGAAATTAGACATCCCATGCGCTGTGTGTAGATGACCAAGAATGAACTCATATAGGTGCTAGTGGTTAGGGTTATCTAGTTTACTAAAATTTTCCATAGCATCGACTTATATTATGAAAACATTTAATCACGAAGGAATGGTTTCCTCCACAAGGACCCTTTTTCAACCAAATATAAGGCTTATATTAGAAAAATCCAGAACATGTGAGTTGTAACCCACAAGGTACCCATATAGCAATCTTGGCTACCTGTTGGAGGCTCGAACACATCGAGGTGTCATCCGATCTAGGGCTCACATCCTTTAGCTATCAATCAACAACCAGGATGGGTTGAGACCATTTTTGGGAGGTAACCACTCACCCCCTCTCTGTCATCTGATCCTTATTATTTCCTCATGCTGCAAGAAAGTGGCTCTGCAACTCTAGGGTTCTAATATTTTTTTTTCTTCAATTTTCTTCCATTATTCGAGTTCTCATTTTTACTTGCAGTTTAGGCCATGCATTTTTTCCCTACAAAATAGGGTTTATTGGTAATTTGACAACCATGGTCACTATTTTTAGGTTAGGCCTTCAACTTTTTTTTTGTATACCCTTTGGATTTTTTTTCTTTGATTCTAAATGCCAACTTTGCTGCAAAGTTTCCTCACATTCAACTGAACTAACTCTTATGCAATTTCTCCTTATAGAGATAGTTACGATTTCCTTTCTCCATATGTGCATTGAATTCTAATTTACTTAGTTGATGCATCACGATCTAATGGGTGCATTACTTATTCACTGTAGAACTTTTCTAGGTAATATATTCTCTAAACCTAGGTTAGGTATTTTCACTTACCTTCCTATTCTTTAATTTTATTTTTCCCCAATAAATGTGCATGTTGGGTTTGCAAAGTAGAATAACATGGCCATGGATTTTCCTCATTGCTCAGGTAATTCTAAAAGTTTGTCCTAGAATACACCTCAATCATTACTAGATTATTTTCATTGTCTTGATTGAAAACTATGTTAGCAAAGTCTTCTTACTCACTTGATTTATTCTTACAGATGTGGCTCCTACGTAGAAAATAGGTCATACCTGTTCACATCACTATGAATGAATGAATATTCTCACAAGAATGTTCTTTGACTTGCTTCCATCCAGGATTTTATTTTAGTTCTCTGCTCATACTCAGGGTTTTCAACTCTATGGAAAAGACCCCTCTCAAGGGTTCACATGGGGACTTGGAGGATTTGTATTACTATTAGTCTCTAGAACTAGTTTTTGTTGAGTCTCCTCCAAAAAAGGAGACTGGACCATTTCTCTGAAACCCTCTTCCACCTAGGGGCTAAAATTTATGTTATTGTGACTACTTAGCTAATTACTCTTATTTATTGGGTATATTTTAGCTCAAGTAACCCACCTTTAGGGTTGTTTAAAAAAAAATTATTTTGGGAATTATTTCCATGTATGTATATGCCAAATCATTCGAAGGATTTTAATACTATAATTTCTAACGTATCTTCCACTACATAGATACTTAGTTGCAAGATTTTTTTGATTTTTTTTAACATTATGACTAATTCTATGATCATTAATTTACTATTGGACTACTTTTTTTCACTTACTGGTTCACGGATACCCTGGTCAGTGGGTAGCTGCAACGTCCAGGGGTTTAAATATCTGAGTGGATGCCACCCGAAGGGCATCAACAACCCTCGGCCTATTTACTGACCTAACCCCAAGAGCTTTCGGGATTCGACCCTGTGACCTCCCATTGGCGAGGCACTTGATTTGACCGATTGAGCTAACTCTTGGGGCTTCTATTGGACTACTTATTTTCTTACTAAAAAATAATTTGTGATAATTCTATCACCATGGAATATATTAAACATACTGGAGATTTATGAAAATCCATACAACACATTTCTTTTCTTGTATTTTGGAAATGAATATCTCATGATTGCAGGATTTTCTTCTACAAAACAATAACAAATATAGAGAAGGTTTAGCACCATATGCTTCAGGGCTTTTTTTCATTTAATTTTCTATTCCAAAGTGCATTTGGTTTTCTTCCCATTTAATGCCCATAAATTTTTACTTATCTGATTAGATATTTATACTCTTACTCTTGTATCCTATCTATTTGTATGCATTGTGATAGTCTAGGTATGATTGTGGAACTTGTCATGGGAGCCACATGTTTATTTGAGACTTACTAAAGTCTAGACCTTGGACTATCACCAATCTAAAAAAAGAGTTTACTTCATACAGTTGTTCTAAGGTACCTAACCTTGTTCTTTTCACATACCTTATCCTTCATATGTATGCATTCCTGTGTAAAGAAACCATACATAAACTCACATTCCTTTATGCAATCCTTCGTAATTATGCTATCTCTCTATTAGGTTACCTAGAAAAAGAAAATAAATAACCCTAACCGGTATCTTTACTAAAAGATACTACTTTACAACCCTTTTAAAAATGCAATCTTTAACTTTATATACTTACAGTTTCGAGAGAATCCTTACTTTTAATTTTACCCAAGTTGTAGCCTTCTTCTCATTGGCACACTTTAATTATTGTAGGTTATATTTTGCATACCTAATTATCATTGAGATTGATATTCATCACATGGTTCTACATGATATAATTAATCATCAATTCAATATTTTTCCCATCTCTCAATTTTTATTGATTTAACTTATTGAAACACTTATCTATTTTCCCTCCATAGAATGAATTAAGAACTATCACAGTCCTACCAACCATAATTTGAATCTCTCTCAATCCATGTTCCCTCTAGCTCTACCCTTTCTATCAGAGAAATGGTTTCAATGATTTTGTATTAGAATCTTTAATTCTCTTTAACCCTTGAAGCAACATTTTTTTCTTCCCTTTTCAGGTCTCCCCCAATGTTTCTCTCCCCACTGTTTAAAAAAAGGGGAAAACGGATTTCCTCCCCCTAGGATTTTATTATTAATTTTTTGTTGTTGTGGGAATAACTATTTCTATGACAATAAGGGTTTAGTTCCACCTAAGAGCTCTCAACACATTCTTAGGAGTGTTAAAAATAATCATACATTTATTTATATCCACATTAAAGTATGCATATATTTTATATCATAAAATTAGACATGTAAATTGACTCACTTACTTAAATTTATTTTTCCAATAATGATAAAAGGAAATAAAGTTACAAGTCTAATAACTAGGGGTGTTACATGACACATCCCCAACAACGATGCAAAAAATAGATGGCCCTCAGTATTTCAACAACAATGTTGCAACTCCCAAAGGTCATAGCTTAAATTTTCAACCTAATTTTTGGACAAACTTAAGAGGGGTCAAAACTATATGTGTAGTAGGAACTATATCTTCCCTTTCCTGACTTTTATGTAGGTGGAAGTATTGAGATGATATATAGTTGTACATAGAGAAAATTAACTATTTTATGCTATAGGAAAATTTAAATTGCATATAATGACTAGCATATAGAAAGGAAGGAAAACGATTCTATATACAATGAAGTGAAAACACACTACTCTATATTTCAAGGATAGAAAACACACATTGGAAATAAAATCATATAAACAACAAACCCAAATTTTGGAAGAAAGATGATCCAGATTTAAACAGGAACGCAAAAAAATATAGAGATAACCATATACACAAAGATGTAGTGGCAATAATACTTCATTTCATTAATGGAAAATACTGAAATATGCTTACAACCAGAAATGGAAATAAACCAGCTAGGGCGATGGCAACTTATCTCTGAGAAGAGATGTGTGGCTACATGCCTCTGAACTGTGTTACAATGAGGCTCGAAGGCCTATTTATTGTTGGGACACAATGGAAAACCCCTTCACATTCCAAAACCTAACCCTGGAAGATGAAACGCCAAATTGTGGGTCCTGTTGTTTTTGGGTAAGTTGGTACATCAACTTCCTGGGGTCGCGAATTGGTCGTCTTATCTCCGTTTGACGTGCATGATAGCCCATTGGAAAGATCTCTCCGAGGACTACGACAGAAAAGACAATTTTTAGACAAAAATAAACGCTAGCGGTAGATTTCCCAAAAAACGTCATTTAGGGCCTCAAAACGGCTCCAGACGTTTAGGACCCGAAAAATTGCTAAAAATAGTAAACTATGCTATAATTAAGGAAACTGAAAGAACTGAAAGAAGCACTAGAGGGGATCCACGTGGAATTAGCGGGTGGCCACCAATATCCACCTGGATCAAAAGAATAAATTTATGTAGCAATTCAAATAAAGGCATCTACATGACCTCTCTACTTCCAAATTCCATCCTCATGGTTCCAAGGTTGTTGTAATACACTAGAGAAAGATAATCATGAGTTGAGTGCAAATCTAAGTGACTTCCAAAGGAAAGTTACAAACTAATATAAGATATTTATTTTTCTATAGGAGACAATGCAAGGAGCATTGAAATAAACCAAATGTAAGGTTGGAAGGGAAAGAATCTAAGGAAAAGCTGTAAAATGATAAATTACAAATGTCCAAGGAATCACATTACCTTGTGGCAGGGTTAATATAGAAAGGTGCAAGGTTATGGGGTTTCTTGTAGTTTCAAAACAAGGGACTATGTGAAAAAAACAAATAGTGTATGATGGACAAAAAAAACATCAATAAGGAAAGTGAATCAAATGTAGGAATAAGAATTCTCTCTAAGAAATGTGACCATTACAAATATCATCACCTAAAGCTAAGATAATGTGCAATAAAATTTGTCTGTAAATTGTCTAAATATCCATACATAAAAGAAATGTTCAAAATTTATGTTGCAAAGATAAAAAAATGCATGAATGGAAATGGTACAAGAGGGTTATTGAGAACCTAGGGCGATCCCTAACCAAAGGAGGTGCAAAACCCTTAAGAAAAAGCCAAACTAAGAGCTAAAATCAAAGATGACATCCATGAACTAAAACTTTCTTATACATGGAAAATGTTAGAAAAATTGAACTCTAAACTTCTCCTAATGCTCTACTTTGTTATGTTTCTACTCCTACTAGTTCTAATGGGCTACTCAAGCCCTCTATTTATACAATGTGGGTAGGGGAAAATTCCTTTATGGGAGGACTTATTTCCCTCCAAAATACTTAAAAAATTGGATCATGTCTTCTGGGTCACTACATAATAGTAGGAAGGATTATTTATTTTCCTTAGCCAACACATACGGAATATTTTGTAGCATGGAGCAAACTTCACAAGTGTATCTAGCCGGATCTCCTAAAAAACTATGCAAAATCCCTTTATTATCATATGAAATATTTAGTCATTTTAGGCACATAAAGTATGAAAAATCTCCTTGAATCTACTAAGAACTCATTAAATTATGAAAGTATAATAAAGTGAAAAAAAGAAAGGTTAATTTAGCCTTTATGTGCCTAGGAGTGGTTAGATGTTCCTTATGCTTTCTCCTACTTGGGAGGCCCATCACTGGTTAGGTACAAATGAACCAATTGGATAGTAATGCCAAAGCCATTAAAATGGAATAAGAAGGAAGCTCCCTTAACTAATGTTATGCATGATCGATATATGCTTTATATTTTATGGATATGTAAATTAAGTGAAAAAATAAAAAGAGGGAATAATGATGTTGTTTCATTTGAAAGGTCCTTTATTGAGAACCATCATAGTAGAAGGATAAATAATTTAAACTTTAAACATGATGATTTTTTGAATGGTATACTAATTGCTATGTTTTGAGTAATACAGTGAAGTTACCCAATGGATCCCATGCCACGTGGAATTCCCATTGGGAAAGTGTGCAAGAATAACTTTGTTATTATTAAGTATTGTTATTAATGTGCTTATGCTTATGCTTATGAAATTTGTTGTTTGAATGAATGAAAAAATAATGACTAAAAGTTGGCTCTAAAAATAAAAACATATGAATTGCATGGAATATGTGCATGCACGACACATGCTTGTCAAAATGAATATGCACAGGGTTGGGAGCATGGATGAATACATGCTTGAATTGGATACATAATGAAATTCCCTTTATGAGAGTTTCATTGCAACTTGTAATCAAACAAATTGATAGAGTTGTTAATAATATGTGAAGTTGAGATAATTTCAAGGACCATTGAATATTGCAATAACACTTATGCTAAAAACTAGATGTATTCCTTGAAAATAATTAAACTAAAAATTCATGTGATGACAACCAAGTATGGAAAGCAAGAAACAAGAAAAGGCAAAAAGGTAAAGGAAAATAATTTGGTAAAATTCATTTTACTTAAATTGATTTCTTTTAGTTTTAAAATCAATGAATACTTTGCATGGATGCCTAAACATAGGTATGGTTAAGGTAAGAAGTATTCACTACAAAAATATTTCAAAGAATTTTGCAATGAATGAAAAACCAAAGTGGAAACTAATTACTCACGAATTTAAAGATCTGTAACTCTTGGTTTTGTCTCTTTAGGATATTGGAATAAATATTTGATTGCATTATGAAATTCTTAGAATAAATGTGATGCACACATACGATGCTATGATAGTTTCATTTCAATATAATTTAAGTCAGATGGGCTGATAGAATGTTTATATGTGCAATAATTCTGAGATAACTACAAGATGTTGTGAATCTTTGAAGTGAAAATAATGTACGTATGAATCCTGATACTTGTTTAGCTAATTGAATGATTAGATTGCATGTACAATGCTAAAATTGGGTGTGAAATATAAGACACCATGAAAAATAACACTACTTGCAAGGGATCTCAATAATATCACTAAAATTCTCATGCTTATAATATTTGGATTTTGAATGAAGCAAAGTTGGGAAAATGAAATTTTTGATTTAAAAATTTTGAGCGTACCTCATGGAAATTAAACCTTGTGACATAGGTGAAAAAATGGAGCATGGAGCTTAGGAAAAATTCGATTGTGTCGACATGGAAATTGTGTGACACTTTGTTTACCTCATGGGTGCAAGTCATAACTAGGACCTTGACTATAAGACTCCATGGGTAGTGCAATGCACCATGCCAAACCCTCACTTGGTCATAAGAACCCTTGCACATTACATTAAAGCATGTCAGACTAGTACTTGGATGTGAGACTCTAACGATTACCCCATGCAGGAGAATATCCTAGACATGTATATTGCATAGAATGGAGTTTTCCAAAGCTAAGATAAGTGAGTAGTTGATGGGGGAACATGAAGGAGATCCCTTGGATAGGTAGACTACTTAGAATGGGGGTTTATTGGCCCTAGAAGGGTGAGTAGTTGATGGGGGCATATGAAGGAAAACCTTTGGATGGATAAACTACTTGTAATGGGGGTTGAATAAGCCTAGAAAGGTAAATATATAAAAGGAGAAGAAATATGTGCCACACTCATTCGAATGTGAGCATGCAGAGATTTGTTTAGTACATATAAAGCTTGTTCAATAAAGAAAAAGTTTGTTTGCTAAATATGGAGCTCGTTTAGTAAAGACATAACTTGTTCAATAAAGACAAAGCTTGTTTGATGAAGATGGATATTTTTTTAGTAAAGATAGAGCTAGAATCATTACTTGTGAAGACAAAGGAAAAAAAGAATAACCATAAAGATAAGTATCAATTTAAAGAATTATCTACTGAAATTGTGTTTTAATTGATTTAAGTTTTTAATGATTAATCTCATAAGAATTATAAATGCTCATGATATAGGTGAGTCATTGAACTATTTGACACAAATATATGATGCTGATCATGAGCACTATTAGAGTGATATCAACATGGTGCAACACACCATAGTGGAGTTGAAGACCTTAGGGACAAGGCTACTGTGGTGACACTATAATCATGCCATACATTGATTTTCATGAGGTATGATGTGACAAATGTGTTGTGTTATTGAGCAAGCTAAATGGATGTTGTGAGACTTCATCGAGACTCTTCTTGTGTAAGGAAGCCTTACCAAGGAATGGATCACATGAGGGACTGGGGTGGCAAAGAAGGGGATACCTTAAATTGGAAGGTATGTGCCTGCAAGGAAGAGGAAACCTAAGTAGATTAGTTTTTGAGGGGTCATTTTCATATTTGTTGGGTTATTGGTTATGTCCTTGGAAGTCATGAGCTGAATCTTTCCCTTGCAGAATCCTTGAGGATAATGAATGAAATGTATCCACATGACAATAGAGAACATGGAATATGTTGCATATGTAAGTGATATAATTATAAATATCAAATTTTGTTTCTATTATTTGGTTATAGAACACTGGGGACAATGTTCCTTTAAGGGGGTGCAATTTGTAACACCCCTCCCATTACCCCATATTGTTGTAATGTTATATGTATTACTATGTAACACCAACATGGAGGCCATTGTTGGATGATAATGTTGTAAAATAAAATAAAATAAACTAAATGTTGATTTTAATTATTTGGCCTAAATGGAGGGCCACGTAGATTCAATGTTTGAGGAGGTTTCTTGTTGTATGTGTGTTGATTGCTGGTGACGTGCGTATTGTGTAGACCCATACTTGAAACATTTAACCTCTGTAACATTTCCCTAAACAACCACCAACCTTCACTAACATGAATTAAATGTTGTAGAGTTTGAAGCATGGGTGGAGGATGACACCATCCCTATTCCTCCTCATGGATTAATATTAAGGGAAAAAAAAGCTGGGAAGAGAGAGTGGAGAATTGGAGATCACCCAAAGAGGGAGGAGGTGGCATGATAGACGAAACCATTACCTAATATATAATAGGATATGATAGGAAAAAAGGGAATAGAAAAGATTCAAAATAGAAAATGCAGAACAGAGGAGCAGAGAAGAAGATAGGCATTAAGCCATTCGCAAAAAAGGAGGAAGGAGTTCTAAGTCAAAGAAGAAGAAACAAATGAAAAAGAATGACTAATGCTAAACAAGGAGCGTAGGATCAATGTTGGAGTTGCAACTGAGTTCCGTACTATGAAATTTGGCTTTCCTTCCCTTGTATTGATATGTTGAGGTCATTGGACTATGTGTGTTGAAGATTAACTAGCTAGTGGGAGGCTTAAAGGAGGATTCAACCATAAGTGTTCGAAGATTAAGTTGATAAAACACTATATGCTTGCTAAATAAGTTGATAAACCACTTGGGTGCTTTATATAAATATGATAAACCACTCAACAGGGTGAATTGAGCCACTATGGTGCTTTCCATGAGGTTGATAAACCATCTAAACAATGGCTACATGCTCTTGTAGTGCTTGCTTTGGAAAAGTAGCTAATAAACCACCTAGATAGTGGATTTAGATTCTTAAAACTAAGAAATACCCTATATAAGCCTTAGGTAAATTTATTGAGCAAGCATCCCTTTAGAATTTGAATATGGCTTGAGGGTGGTGAACTGTAAGAGAGATCAAGTTTCGCTGGCCTATGGTTGGGTGGAGAGTTGAAGTCTCTCCTTCAGTGGTAGGAGCTTGAAGCTATTTTATCTAATTATAATAACTTATGCATAAAGTAATTATGGATGATGGAATTTTTTGATATGTTATTGGTAAATTTATGGTTCAAAACTACTCATGGAAGGTTATTGAATTCATCACATGTTCATGATGAATGATTTTCCTTAATGCATTTATGGTTATGTCAATTTTTAGCACTACGCGATGGTTATTATCTTCATGAACTATAAGGTTAATTATATGAATATGTCTGGATGAATGAGGTCTTTTTGCTAACTTGTTATTATAGGTGTTTCCAGCTATATAACATTTTTAATATAAATTTAATGGTTCATTTCCATACTTAAGATTGTAACATATATCATATGCTATGAAGTGTATATTTTAAACTTGTACAAAAATTATCTACAAATAAATTCTCAAAAAAACAAAATATATACAATGGAAATAACATAAAATATACATTGATATATTCTCCTGGAACCCAAATAAAAAAAACTAGATTGATTTTTCATTATATTCCTTTCAATGTTATAATACATTATATACATGTGGAGTCATTCATAAACCCCAACACATTAACCCTAGATTAACACATAACTATAGTTTCCTTGACCAGATCTACAAAATACCATGCGAAAAAACCATCATGCTCCAATCCATGCACAAAAAAAACACGCAAAAAACCATGGGTAGGTCTACCCATCATCCTAGGGCCCGTCCAACTATTATTGGGTCCACATAAAAAAAATTCTAGGGTGTTGGCCCAGACCCCAAGTAGGGGGTTACCACCCCTCCATTGCGCCCAATGCAACGTAACAACACCTAGGGATAGTCGTGGAAAGAATATAAACCATACCCAACATGAAGGGAAATGATGTGTTGTGTGTTAATTCAGGATCCAACTTTTTCTTATCATCATTTATGTTAGGAGTGATGCAACAATTCTATGGTTTATGCACACTTTTTATATCATTGTGATTCCACAAAATTCACTAATCATAACTCGGTCTGAAGATTTCTTGGGAAATATGGATCTTGGAGCCATTTCATTATTTTTTTAGGATCTAAGATAAATTAATATTTTTTAGTACCCTTGAGCTCTTTTGGACATAGTCTAGTACCTCTGAAGGCCTGTTCTTAGGATTCAACCGTTGTCTCATAAACTACGTGTTTTGGTAGAAGCATTGATTCTCCACGAAAGTCTAGTAAATTTACCTCTATTCTCCTTCTCTCTAAGTATTAGAAGAAATATGAAACTTATCTGAGATTAAATTTTCCTTTTATTGTACTTTTTATTCAAGTCATATACTCCTTCATCTCCCAAGTGTTGTTTATATCCAAATACTTGAGGAAGACTCTCAATTTCATTTGCAGATGCATCCTAGAATCTAGGCATTTGGATGGACAAGGAAAGTATTCATTGAAAGTGGTATAGATTTAGTTTGGATCAGATTTTGGGACATGCACAATTTGTAACCAGAGAACCAAGATGGGGCCCAAAATTGGTGGCTCATATGCACATGGTTGGATTTACTTGTGAAGTTGAAGGGGAAATCTAGGATTTGGGGAATCTAGATGCATTAGAGAAATTTTGGGGTCTAAAATGGGCCTCCTAAGGAATATTATTTGTTCAGCTCGGGAAAATTGTAATTTTCATTGATATAGGAAAATTACATATTGTAGATGTAGTTGCATATGTTATATGGTGAGACCTTTTATTATAAAAAATAGAATGTATCAAAAATATATCTTTGGTTCTCCATGCAGGGAGAAACTTGATTGGCTCTATTTTTTAAGTGATAAAAAAAGACTCCTCGCAGGGAGTACTGTTATCTATCATATATATACATCTAGAGTATCTAACTTACAACGTTCTGATAAGTTAAGAAAAATAAAACAAGTAAAAATAGGCCCCTCAGAGCCAGATTATGATGTGTGGTCCATATAAGGGCGATGGTAATATTGGTATTGTTCACCATCCCTATGCTCCACTATCATCCATGCACCATGAGGTTGGTTCACAGCTTCCTTGGATAACTGATTGGCAAGTTGGTTGCATTCCCTATAGATATGGTGATAGACAAACTGATCAAAGTGAGCAATGAGTCTGTGAGCCTCCTCCAAAACAGGTCTAAGAGAAAAAGAATGACAGTTTGCTAAGTTGTTTATCTAGTTGATAAAATTCTTGAAGTCCCGAAAAATTTGTATCTTTCTACACTATTTCTCCATGGCAAAGTGTAGAAGATGTCTTAGGGTGATTATCTCAGAGTAGTTATTTCTGCCCCTTCCGAGTCCCATTTGTATTTTAAAGTAGTGTGTGGTAGAGAGGTATAGTATGGCACCCCCAACACAACCTTCATCCTGTGCAGATCCATCAAAATATGCCCAAGGGTATTCTTAGTTAATGACCTCGCGGACAATGTTCCTAGAAGTAAGGGCCACCTCGTTGTTAGGTATGGATATGTAGGTGGCCTAAATTGGGCAAAGATGGAGGGCCAATGAGGTAGGGTATTATGGAAGATGTGGTTGTTTTGTGCAATCCAAATCTCCTAGCAGAGGAGGAGGAGAAGGTTCCTGGCCTTAATCGGAGCAGTTTTACTCCACCATGATGTCCATGCATCCAAAAAAGAGGTACCATGCCACTGACATTGTATATTGATGGATCAGAGGGTGGTGTTCCAAAGATCCACTGTGATCGAGAAGGTAAGGAAGAGGTGGTCAATAGTTTTGGTGTTGTTCTTGTAGATGCAACACCAAGTTGGACCATGATGTGCTCTTTTGTTGAGGTTGTCCCATGTGGGGGCCTTGTTCTTGAGAACTATCCACATGAATAGGCTCATCCTAGGGGGCGCCTTAAGTTTCCACATATGTTCCACCAATGTTTAGCAATCGATGGTTGATGAAATGTAGTGATACAAAGGTGTCCTTCCTTCGGGGAGTATCTCCCATTTTTTGTGAGGGCCCATATGATCTCATCTTCCCCCTCTATGATCCTGATATGCAAATCAGATAAAGCAACAATGTATTCCCCCCAATGTTGATGCTAGATCTATGGGCAATGAAGATGATGAGCAGTCTTCCATGCTTGATGAAATAAGGTAGAGTGCTCTAGATATTCTATCTGATTAATAGAAATGATACCTGCATTGTTGCATAGTTGCATCAATTCCCGTGGGATCTTGTGTGAATTTCCGCTACCAATCTAGGGATCAATTCCAATGTGCACCCTTGTGCTAGCATGCATTCTCTAGGTGATCCCATCTCGGATGAGGGGAAAAGAGTTTATTATTGCTTTCCATAATAGAAATCCCTGTCTTATTCTAAATGGGGTGACATCCAGTCCATCATGCTATGGGGAGATATATATTTCGAGCATGCCACACTCATCCATAAGCTACATGTAGTGACTAGTTGCCACCCTATCCTGGCTACCAGTGCAGAAGAGAAATCATCCACTCTTTTGATTCCCCATCCCCCCCATTTCTTAGGTAGAGAAAGTAAGACCCATCTAGCCCAGGAAAAAATTCTACCAGATTGATTGCCCTTCCAGAGAAATATGAAACAAATATTTTGTATTCAATAAAGTATGCCCCTATGGATCTAGGCTAAGGACATCTAGTATAATGGTGTGGCTTCAAGTAATGCTTTAATAAGAACTAGTCAGCCCACTCTAGAGGGGTACTTGTGGTGCCATATATTAAGCCTTTTCTCTAGCTTAGAAATTAACCATGTCCAATATGAAATCTTATATCCGAGGGGTTTTAGTCGGTAACCCAGGTACCTAAGGCCATCATCCCACTGCAACAGAGTAAATGGGAATCTGTCGAGGGAGAAATGTATTTCGTGAGGTAAGCATCTTGAAACCATTAAGGTGGACTTATGACAATTGATTTCCATACCTGTAGCAGTGCAAAATAATGTCATGATATTATGAATATCAGTCAAATCTCATATACCCCCATTAAGGAATATCAACACATCATCTACAAAGAGGAGGTGTGTCAGTGTACAACTGTCCATAATCCTGATGCCTTGTAGCCTTCCCAGCCTGTGATCTTCTAAGATGAGTCTGCTGAGGCCCTCAATAATGAGAAGAAATAATAGAGGGGAGAGAGGGTATCCCTTCCTGAGACATCTTTCTGAGTGAAAGAAAGGGATGTTGATCCATTGATAAGGACACTAAAAGAAATATTTGTGATGCAACACATGATCCATTGTATAAATTAAATGGGGAAACCAAGATGAGTTAAAAGAATTATAATGTATAACCAGCTAACACAATCAAAAGCTTTTGAAAGATCTACCTTGAGAATCATACCTTTCATCTTCTTTGTCTATACATAATGCAACACTTCTTGTGCCGTGCCAACAACTTCATGGATCTGACGGTCTTGAAGGAAAGCAAATTGTTCAGAGGAGATATGTGAGGATAGAATGGGATGGAGACGGTTGGCAATGATCTTAGCAATGATATTATATATATAATTGCAGAGGGACATGGGACGAGAGTCTTCAAAAGAGGCAGAGTTATCAGATTTAGGCATGAGCGCAGCAAATGTGGTGTTGAAAGCTTCATATATCTGCCCAAAGATTATGTAGTCTTTGATGACCTTGAGAAGGTCTTCTCCAAGAAGTTCAAAGAAAGCCATGTAAAACTCAACCAACCAGCCATATAGTCCTAGACTCTTGTCTTTCTTGAACCATTTCAGAGTGGCTTCGAGCTGCCCCATCGTGACTGCTTTGTTGAGGTCCAAAGCATCCTCCTGGTCCACAAACCAAGGAAACAGTTGGGCTATATGGATGATTTAAACCAATGATGCATTGGGGGGAGCTCTATAGAGTTTCTTGAAGTGAGCTATGAAAAGGGAGGGTATGTGCTGAAAGGTACTCACTCTGTTGCCCAGCTCATTGTTTAAGTGCCAAATGGTGTTGATTTCTTTTTGTCAATTGGCATACTTATGATAGAATTTTGTGTTATCATCACCTTCAAGTAGCCAAATGGCTCTGTTTTGCAACCTCCATGTTTCTTCTTTACCTTTTAGTATTTTTCCTCTTTGTGCTACTAAGGTTGTGAGCCTCTCCTTTTGCTCAGGTGTGTGTATCCTCTTCCATGTTCATCCTCTAGTGCTACAATCTCATCTTTAGTACTCCTCAGGGTTTGTTCATTTGCTAATCTCTTTTTGTGTGCCCATATTTTTGATAACCTCTTAAGCTCACTTATGTTATGGGCAAATCTTTCTACAATATTCCCTCCTATAGCAAGCGGGTGTGGCTTCCAATAATCAGTTACTAGCTTAATGTAGTCAACATCTTTTAACCATGTGGAGTTGAACTTATATGGCAGTTTAGGTTTCTTCATACCTCCTCTAACTTCAAGGTAAATCAGTGAGTGGTCTGATAGCCCCCCGGAGCCTACCCACTACCTATAGTTGAAAGCTATACCTAGCAGTTGCTCTTTGATGAGAAAGTGATCTAATCTTCTGGCGAGCCTATCCTCCCTAGTCCTTCTATTCCTCCAGGTGGTTTGTAAATTAGCAGAAGGTATATCAATAAGGCTATGGTTATCTAGCATATTTTCAAAGAAATCATATATCGGATTAATCTGAGCATGATGACCCCATGATTATGAATATCCAATACATAAATTAAGGTCTCCTCCAAGAATAAGGTTCTCTACTTGAAGTAGATTGGAACGCAATAGATGCTCCAAATACGCACCTTGATTTTGGCATGGACCATATACATTGATGAGTCTGATATCAGTACTATGATCAGATGAGTAAATATCAGCCCCAAGATGTCCAGTACCTCCCTAAATGTTACCAAGCTTAATTGTCATGGTCTTGAAACCCATCACAACGCCTCCGGATCATCCATTAACATCTAGGGAATGAAATATCCATCCAAGGAGCATGGATTCAAGTAGGTGAGAGATGGATTCAGCTAACACCAGAGTTTCCTGAAGGAAAATGACATCTACTAGTTCAGTACTTAGAAGCCTCCGAAATGCTAGTTTTTTCTCCAGACTAGCTAACCCTCGACAATTGAAAGAGAGTAGCTTCATGTGGGAGATGGCCCCAGGGTGTTCTGTGTTCTAAGAACCTAGTATATGGTAAGCTGACAACCCGAAACAACTTCCTCCCCCTCTTGTTGTTTGGCTTTGGAGAGTTAGGAGGGGCAACCCCAAGGACGTTTCAGAGAGATGGGGGAGGGTACAATTCCAGTGCCAAATGTATTAGGAGGCTGTGTTTGAGATAGATATCTGACTGGGTAACTATGAGAGTGAGGCTCCTGCTCAGAGTTAGTGGGTAGGGCAGTAGAGTTTGCTTCCAGGAAGGTTGGGCATGTACATGAAAAGGCGGGGGGAGGGGGTTTTATTGTGTAGGCTAGGGAGTTAGGAGTCGGGCCAGAAGTAACAATACAAAAATTGATCAACGGAGGATGAAGTAAATAAAAATGACGATGAAGTGAAAATCAAATAACATGGAGTAGAGAGAGGCATACCTGAAGATAGTGCAGCCGCAACAACTGCCCTAGCCCTGGTCATAGGAGGAGAGGGAGGCCGAATGGGTGCATTGTTGTGCTTCTTCGGATTCTCCTTGCCTGGATTTGTCGATGTTGTTTTAGTGTTGATGTGCTACTCGGGTTCCTTGGTCTTTGGGTTGAATTGTCTTCCACTGGTTCGCTGCTTTAGTTGTTCCATTCAGAGGGAAATAATTGAATAAAGGACCCACTTTGTGCCACCTCCTGCACCTAAATGGAACCCCTTCATAATAAAGGATTTGTATTCGGGAGTAATGTTTAAAGAGCAGGGTAATATGCTCTTGTAATCCTTCCCTAATATCAAGATGAACCAGTATCCTTGCATATTCCATGATGCTCGTAGTTAGGTATGATTTATGATGCTCCTGATAGGTACCCAATGCATTCCCGATGCGCCTAAATATGTCCTTCAATCAGAAGTGTAGGACCAGGCCTGGTAATCTGACCCATAGGGGCCTTGCGCCCACATTTCTCTCTTTGAGGGTCGAATAAGGGGTTACATATTCTGAGGAGCACATGGGATTGTTCAATGTGCCAGATACTAGATAGTACCTAGGTGGTATGTTCGTCTCTTGCAAATCACAGCGCAAACCATCCCACATGAAGGTTTGAACAAAAGGTAGCTCTGCCATGTGTTGTCCCCATATCTCTAATTTCCATTACCTAAGCCTAGCCATGGAGTAGTTCCTCCCTTGAACCATACTCACCAAGACCATGTCTGTAGTATCCATGGCTTTACCCCATTGTATATCCTCCCCCAATCGTAGAGTAATGTCCTAAGCCCTGGTCTTGAAACACTTTACCTTTTTCCCAAGCTTATGGTTTTTGTCGTGAGTGTCTGCCAAAGGATTGCGCTGGTGGAGGTTTTTATAATTCGGTCCAAACCCTCTAGGGTTTATTTCTAGAACCTGAGAGGAGCTCGCAAAACACCTAGAAGTGGGAGCCTTTTAATGCTGAGGGAGAGGGGTTTGCTAAGGTTGTATTGAGGGTCCTTCTATGGAAACAGATGAAGGGAAATGTGAATCAACAGGGAGAGGGTGAGGTGGATAGCGCAAGGGGTCAATGGTGTGGTCAGACCCTATGCACCTAGCTAGAAATTGTAGGGTTTCTGGCGGGGGGAGTAGAGGATTCCAGCCATGTGAGGGGGTCTTCAGACAGGGAAATGACCGAGTAGGAGGGACCTAAAAGTGATGGTAGGGGTGCAAGGACATCCACCAGGTCACTGATATGAGGAAACAACCCTTTTGAGCTCAGGGGAGGCATCGTCTGGATGGAGACATCACTGAAAGGATCGTAGGAGTAATCTACCTAATCGAATTCCATGCCTAACTATTTGAAAAGGGCCTACCAGCTACCCTCGGATGCTGCCAACTACTATATTCATAACTATACCAACTGTAGAGAGAACAGAGCTCGTTAGAGATCATGGTCATATAGAGGTAAATGGGGTCATGAGGTATCATGGGCGGGGAGGGATGAATGATGACAGAGAGCGAAAGTCGGTTCTCGTGAGGGTGGGCAGACGTGGTCACTATGTAGGGTTTGCAGAGTGCCAAACCCTAACCTGAAGCCCAAACTCGTATGAGGTGCCGATTGTTGAGTTCTCTGTAACTCCATATCTTCCGACATTTTTGTTCTGCAAATTATCATGAGTAGATAAATAGTCGTTAAATTATTTTTAAGCATTGGTCTATAGATTTATAAGTATTCTATGAACCATTTTTACTATTCTTGTGCCTATAACACAAGTAAAAAGGTATACTTTCAACTTCATCTCTAGAGAACCGTCTCATGAGGGTTTTTCCTAAGGAATATTATAAAATAATTGTGGAAATGATAAAATAATATTAGATTACATCATCTATTTTAGAGGAAAAAAGAAAAAACTACTTTTTCAACTTGTCTCGCTATGGTTTTACTCAAATTTTGAGTGGGAGCAGTTGTTGGATGCATAATTTAATTCCTAATAGAAGGAGTACCCATGTCGCATATTTTTTTTGGACCTTTCTATATGAAAAATGAGAAATAGGTGACAAGTGTGATTGCAATCAAAATTTTCATGTATTTCTCATTTTTCATGCAACGTGGTCTATCGAAAGTGTGCAACATGAATACTCCTTGGATGAGGAATTAGATTCTGCATCCAAAGAGTAATCCCGCTTGAAATTTGAACAAAATAATAGGGAGGTAAGTTGAAAATACGAGTTGAAAAGGTGGTTTTTCTTAATTTTAATTTTTTAATCTTTTTATTTTTTTTACTCCAAAAATGGAGAATCATCCCCCATGGTTGACATAATCATCTTGAATCTTATTGGTTCTTATAAAGTTGATTTTAGTTTTAAATTTTTGTTTTGAGGTCCATTTTAGACCTCAAAATTTCTCTAATGTGGACGAGTTTTCACATATGCAAGAGTCTAGAATAATATTGGGATGAAATTTCTATTAAATACACATACGATTTTGGGTTGGCATGCAATGTACACCCTTGTGGATATCTAGATGTTTATTGAGCCTAATCTCCCTTGAAATAACTGAGTAATTTGAAGTTTTGGGGGTCTAGGATTTGTTAAAAGTGTACAAATGTGTGACATCCTCGATTTCTCTCGAACCATATAGAATGTGAAGTTATCACATATAATTGAAGGGAAGGACTTTGTAGGCCCCGTGTTGTGTCCATGTGGTAGTGATAATCTGGAGGCTTGACACCACCCACTGCTAATTTCCTCTTTTCCTTTGTTTGAGATTGAATATTGCGATGGTCATAAACACATGTGACATGAACTAGATGTGGAGGCTCAACCTTTTATGATGCCTTGTCAGGGTGATGTGGAGGAAATGTGGGTGCCACATGACCTTACCACCATCCACCATCTATCGTCAGGAAATTTGGGTATATAGTATGACTACGTTGGAGAAGAAAATATCAACCTAGATGTGGTTTTGGTGTGGAACCTTGCCATTGTCCATCTTATACCACTCGTCATGATAACCAATGTTTGATACAACATGGAATCAAAAGTGATGATGGAGCGATCATGGTAATTGCCATGAAAATTTCTTTCTATCAAGGTTTTAAACTAATGGGACCACCCAATGCTCATTGTATTTCCCTCTCTACTCCATCATTAATGAGAGATCTCCTTTGGATGATGTGATTAGAGCATGGCTAGATCAATCGCCCTTATTTACTCTAGGCCCCTCTTAGTCCACTATGAGTTAATGGTGGGGGGGGGGGTGTCCATTGTGGGGATTCCCATTGAGGGTCTCATGTTAAAAGAGCACTGTATCATGGTAAGGGCATGATCAATGACCTACATTCATCCTAGGGGTGCCCTCTAGTCCACCGTGAATTAACGCGGGGGGGGGGGGGGGGGTATGAAATGAGAAACAACCTCTATTAAACCCATCTGATTTTTGAGTACCAAAAAATGGATATAATGGGAAAGTATTGCAAAGCATGATAGGGAAGGGATAGGTGGGGCCTATGCCTAAGTTGATGTGGCAATGCCATAGGGATATGAAAGGAACAACATGAATTCCACTTATTTTTCCATTGCAATGTGGACCCAAATTAACCTAACATTATAGTGCCACATGGCCCATATGAGGACACCATATGGTAGCACATTGCTAACACAAATTAATGTCATGCTCACATGGAAGTGCCATGTGTATGCTATGTGGTAGCATAATGCTAATGTGGTCTAATATTATTAGTTGAACTTCAAATGGGAATACTTTTCAATGTGGGATTCAGATCGAGATAAAATTTATATCACCAGAAAGATATCAATAGGTTGAATGCAAGGGTGGAATTTGTTTTGAGTGTAGATGACATTAGAAAATGAGGAATTTTGTAACCCTGTCTTCATAATAGACCTTGGAGATTGGTTAAAATCAATAGATAACACTTCTGCATCCCAAGATAATACAAGGGAGTGAGAGGGAGTGTTACAAAAACTATGGCTTTTGATAACATCTTCATGTTTAAATATTGAAATATTTAGAAACATATCACAAGATAAATAAAGTATAATTTTACTACTCTAATTGCCTATTCATAATAGCAACACGTAATCAATAATTGAAAGATTAAAAAAGAAGGGACACGCTAGATTTACACATAAAACCACAATTCAGGAAGCATCCATGGGAAAATAATACTTCTTTACTATCTTAAAAAATCTCCAATATTAGAAAGAGAACCTCAACAATTACTTCACTACTTTATGAAGACGATACTTTGATTTTTGCATTTTGTTTCTCACGGGACTTCCTAGCCTCTATTATATACCAATAAATATTAGGGAATTACATCCCAATAACATGTGGGATAATGTAATTTCACGTTTTTTATAAAATGGATTATTGCAAGGGTATTTTACTCCATGATGAATGTGGGATGCAACTCTTTTACATAAAATTAGAGTTTCTTATAAAATAACCTAGAAGTTATTACTTTCCAAAATGATACATTCCAACACTCCACCTTAATGATAACTAGGGAGATGAAACATTTATGGAGGAATGTCGCATTACAACAACACTCTCCCTTGATGAAAACTTCCCATATTTCTAACAAATTTCATCTCTATCAAGGATGTAAGGAAGATATCAAAAATATGTTGAATACTATCACAAGGAATTAGCAACACTTCTAAGAAAGTCTGAACATTATCACCTATTAGAAAGCAACACTTTTGAGGAAATATGAACAAATAACACTCTAAAGAAATTTGAACACTTTCACCAAAAACAAGAAATACTCTTGAAGAAGTTTTGACATTGTCACTAGTAAGAAAGTGATGCTAATGAGCATGTTTAAACAAACAACACTCCTAATTCAATCTAAATATTATCATGAGCAACAAGCAATACTCATAAATAAGTATAAACAATGTCACCATGAATGTTGATCAAACATAAGAATATGTAGAACTATATCACCTAATAATTTTGTATGATACACAATTATATGAAGTATAGTTAGAACTGGTCCATGGTTTTTCCTTGAATGTATTTGTTGTAAAGATTTGAAAGCATAACTTCCATTTTTCCAATAATTTTGATTCCATGGTAAATTATTCTGATTCTTATGAGGATGATGATATGGATTAGTAATATTTCTGAGAAAGTCTACAACAAAATTATCAATCATGTCAATAGTTTACTCAAAATAGTAATTAGAGGATATCTCTCCCAACAACCCATTTTAAACTTCACTTGCAACAAATAACACTTATTGAAAATTTTCATGACTATATGTAGGTAGTGAGGTAGGAGTCGTAATATTATATCTGAGATCTATTCTATATGTATGTATCTCAAGGTAAATATGATTAGAAATGCATTTTCTATTGTTTCCATGTCCACCTCTATTATTTCCCATATTTCTCAATAATTGGGACTAAATACTTGAAGTTTTATTTTCAAAGTTGGGAGAAACAACATGAGTAGTGGTTAATAAACCATGTGATGAAACAAAAAAATTGACATCAATAGTCTTATAATTAAATGAAGTACAATAAATAAAATTAGTAGATGATTATGGCTACTTAAAAACATTAGTATCCTTAACATTCTTTAAACGAATGACTTCCAACTCAAGTTTATTTCCAATTCTATATGTTTTTAATAGTCTTATCCTTCTCAATCAGTTGTAGCAACAAGGAGTTGCGATCTTCTTTCAAAACTTGACATTGATTTTTCAATCGTGTTTATTATATTTGTAACTAAGAAACAATACATGGTATGGTAAGGACTTCTTAATGAAGAAGATAAACAACCTTCATTTCTGAGAAATAGGTAGCAACATCATCAATAATTATATATATAGAGGCTAAAGTTTTCCACACCTCAACTAGTTTATCTTCAGTTGTTATATGTAATTGTAGACTATGTGAGATAACTTTCCTAATGAGTCTTCTTGCCTATTTACAATCCTCTTCCCATATATCTAAGTTTTTAGGATCATTAGGTTTCTTGTGTTCACCATTAACTAGCCATCATAGGTTCTTATTCCTGAGAACAACAACCATCTTTTTCTTCCATGAAAGATAGTTAGTGATAATAAACTTATGAATTTAAACAACCTTTGATGTCATAATGAATAAAGAAATAAAAAACTAAGAAACTAAGAATTTGATGTAAAAAAATAAAAAAAGAGAGGATCCCAACTCCGTGACAAAAAATGTCACTATGACAATCATAAAGAATTGTAAAAAAGTTATACAAATGTGTAAATCATAGATTTTAGATCCAAGGAGACAAATTGTTATGTATAGTTCTACAAATATTGTGACAAAGTGAGTGACATAATATAAAGCACAAATGATCCCAATTCCACACTAAAAATTACCATACTTTTTAACAAAAATCTAAAAAAAGAAAAACTATGTCTATATACCAAAGTCCAATATTATCAACCAAAATAAAAGTGTAGAGAGGGTTAATGTATGAATTTATTTGTGGAAAAAAACATATATATTATAATGTAACTATTATATATTAATTATTTATCTATAATAATAATATTATTGATTATGTTTAGTATAATATATTATATAATAAAAATACATGTAGAAGTTTCAGTTAACCCCATGAGAAACAACAAAAGAGGTAGCCCATTTGGACTAGTTTTTCATTTTTGGTTACCAATTTGGTTCTTTGCTAAGTAAAAATAGATAAAAAGAAACCCACATATTTTCTTTTTAATGAGCCAAAACCAAGCCACATGCCAAGGTTTTATGGGGTTATGGCTTGAGTAGTAAATCTGCATGGAAACAAAAGAGGAAATGAAAAAAATTGTAGCATACCCAAATCAAAATTAATAGCAACACATATGTGCTTTGTGCAACAAACATAATGTGTTTGTATGGATTTCAGTCAACTATTTTTTTCATAATATTGAAAATATGCAGGAACATACAAAAACATAAACCACAAATAAATTTACTAATTTAACATCCTATGCATAATAGCAACACTTAATTAACAATAGAAATGAGGTAAAATGAAATACAAACACCAAATTTACATGGTAAAACTCTAATTGGGAAAATATCCATGAAATGGTAGTAGTTCCTTTACTATCTTCATAAATATGGAATCTTATAAAGAGCACCTCCAAAAATACTTCACTACTTTACAAATATAAGAATTTGATATTTTATGTTGTGTTTCTCATGGTACTCCCTCACCTCTATTATATACTAAGAGATATTGAGGAGTTACATCCCAATAATAAATGTGAGATAGTAAGCCTACAAGGTTAGCTTAATTGGTTGAGTCCTTGTCATTAAAACTCCTTTGCTATTGAGAGGTCATAGGTTCAATTATATTGACACTCTCAGCTCTATGGCTGAGCCAATAGAAAGTGATCCATTAAGGTGGAATTTCCTGGTACAAATATTCTGTGGATGTAACAATCACTTATCTTTGGGGTTCATGAACCACATGGAAAAAAAAAACATGTGGGTAATATAATTTCACCTCTTTATATAATAGATGATTACAATGGTATTTTACTCCATGATGAATGGGGATATACTTATTTTATATAAAATTAGAGTTTCTTCTAACATAACCTAGACATTATTACTTTCGAAAAAGACACATTCCAACACTTGATTATTGACATATCTTAAGGAAACAATGGATTTTGATAGAACAAATCGTGTAAAATTTAGGATAGGGACATCGAGACCCATCAATTTTCACATTATTAAAGAAGAATATTATGAAATCCAACTCAAGGTGCAAAATGTTTCCTATAATATTGCTAGATAAAGGGGTTTTTAGATATTTAGAGATGTGCATTGTGATTATGGTACATTGTATGACACTTTCCCTATCTTTGGTTAAAGTAAGAAAACTCATAAATGCTTATATACTTAGTATATGATGAAAACATCTTTATTTAAATATGACATAATTGACTCCAAAATTAAAATTAACCCTCAACAAAGAGAATCAAATTATGCATATAAGAATCCATCTTTTGAGAAATCTTCATCTTTTGTAATTATCTTTAATTACTATAATAGGAAGTTTCTTAATATTTAGCATAATGTTATTTAAGTCTTAGTAGTCTTATTTCTCTTGAATAGATAAATACTCACTCATAAAAAATGATGTAATTGAGGATGGTAACACTAAAATGAAAACTAAAACTAGTTATTAAAAGTTATTGGATAGAAAGATTCCAATTTTAGGCCAAATTGTTTTTAAAGCTTCATCATTTTTTTATGTCGTGGAAATTCTTCTTGAATTATCATTTTTTATAGAGGGGTGTACTTAAATAAAAATAAATGTAGATGGTAAACATTAAATTAGTAAGGTCTTTAGATGATATTTTTTTCCTTTTTATTATATATATACAATAAGTGTTATATGGTGACAATGTTAGTGCTTTTGTTTTTTGCAAGTTTTTTTTTGCACATTACCATTACATGGCTCTTGTTTATTGTGTAAATTATGCAAAGTATCTGTGTTGACATGAAAACAAATAAAAAAAATCAAATTTGATTTTACATATTAGATGACAACATGCTCACCTATCTCCAATACAATGAACCACCAAAAAAAGAAGAAGAGAAAAAGAAATATTGATCATATAATTAAAAATATATTAAAAACAAAAAGACCATTTTAATGTGAACAATATAGTTTGCATATAAAATCTTCAATACACAATTATCTAAATATTTTAATGCATATTATATATATATATATAATATATATATTAGATAAAATGTTGGTATTTTTTTTGTTTTTCTTTTATATTTGTCAAATTTTATAAATATTTTTTAAATCACAAATTTAAATGATATAATTTATATAATTAATGTAAATTTATTAGTGCAGGAGATCCTAATTAAGGAAAGCCAATGAAGGATGACATCGTAAACAGACACAGTTTTATTCTTAGCTTGAAAGAAAATAATGTTCACATGGCCAAGCCTATCGACCAAGACGAGCAATCATGCCATGTAATGAAATATTTCGTACATCAACTTTTCTCTGTATATGTGCACGATAACATAACATATATAAAGCAATAACATAAACCATTATAAAGAAAGAAGTACACTAAAACATATTTTAATATATTGCTTGTATGCACGTTAAAATTTCGTGGTAAATGATGAAGGATGGACAACGGTGACGTTGTGCCTCGGCCTTTAATGGAGTCTTGGGGGTGGTAGGAGGCCGATGTCACTGCTAAATTTTTTATGTATAGAGGTATACATTAGAACTCCAACAAAATTTTATGTATAGAGGGATACAAAATTACTACACAAGCAAACTAATACTTTTCTCTCATCACTATATATGCCTAAAGACAGTGACATAATAACATAAGTTGATAAAAGACTGTACTCTTACTTCATTGTTGAATGGTATGACTAGTATTAATTTGTTGCTGAATTGATGGCCCGGAAGCTGGCTCTAATGACAATTTCTCCAATTTGATTGAAATGTCTTCAATATTCATCTCTCTCTCCCTTGAATTTTTCCTAAGATCATCAGTCATTAAACTAATAATTTCATTCCCTTGTGAAAGTTCATAAGTCTCTCAAATTAATCCAGATTGAATTCATTAGGCAAATGCACGCACAACTATGTATGGGAAGCATATGAAACTGCCCTGCAATAATTATCTTACCACGCACAGCCACTATAGTGGGAATTTACAATATACATGCAGCTATATAATCCATGGGCAACATATAATTATGTGCACAACAATTATAGTGGAGACTTATAATCCACGCACACAACAATTGTAATGGGAAACTTAAAATCTACCTGCGATTGTATAATCCATATCGATATGTGGACATGTGCACAACTGATTAAAGAAAACAAGAGTGCTTCACGAACCACACAGTATGTGTTGATAGTTGATACAATTCCTGCACACGGTAAGGTATAAAAGAGCAGAATCATTCCACGCTTAATACACAATCATGAGAGCTATGACTAATACGCACAACAAGCAGGTTATATGCATAGCCATAAATTTACAACGGAATCATGCAACTATCACAGAATCTGTCCAAAGAAAATCAATTAAATCTCCGCTGTCATACAAATAATACACAACGAATTCGTATGAGGTTAAAACTATTACTGTTCACGCATATACTCTGTCTCTAATCGCCTGAAAAATACACAGTCCCAACCTTAATATCACAACACACAAAACAACATACACTTGAATTTAAAATCCTCCTTTCAATCATGGAGCTGGCGGATTCTATTAATTCTATTATCCTAAAATGAGAGAGAGTTCTTCGTTCAAAGTCTTGAGCTCGCCTCCTCTAACCAGCTTGGCGGCCAAGTCCTTTTCTTATTCATACAGATAATTTTGCCTCTTACAAAAGCAGCCTTTTACAAGGTAATTTAAGGTTTTTTTACAATTTGGCTATCTCATGAAAAGATAGCAAGTTTTATTCTCCATCTTATCCTACTTAAAAAAAAAAAAAAACATGTTTTATTTTTATCCTATTTTTAAACTAGAAAACATAGAAACTGCCGTCTTTTTTTTTTGTCTGAGTGGCATGCACCTGCATCAGAATCCCAAGGTTGAAAATGATCATGATCTCCTGATCATGCATTTTAGTCTTTGTTCTTGTCTTCTAGGGTCCCACACTTTGTTCTGCAAGTTATCATCTGCTGTTGCTTGCTGCTTTTCTCCAGGTCTCCATATTTTATGCTGTCTTGCTCCATTAGCTACACTTTCATAATCTGTCTTTGTTTTCATCTTGTTGCTGCTTCTGCTGCTTCTCTTCCTTGCTGATGTCTTGCACTGAGATGCTTTCAACATGATTCTTCTAATTAACCCAATTTCTTTGTCCAATAATTCTTCAAGCTGTTGATTTCTTGCTGCCTGCTGAGCTAAGACGGCTTGCTCAGTTTGTATTGTCACCCGCTGACTTCTTGCTTCTATGCTTGTTTATGTTCTAACTACCACCTGATCATCCATACCATCTTGTCCTCTGGAATAGAAAACTTCTTCTCTCTTCAACTGAGTCAACTGTTCTGTACCAATACCTGCATTCATAAAACACTTGTTAAAATAAAATTCATAAGGCCTCAATGCCTTACTTCCCATTGCCAGTTTTTCAGTATACTGATCCCAATCATTCTTGAGATTATCACACATCCTATCCTCAACATCACCTTCTCCGAGAATGCCTCTGTATTCTGGTTCATAAAAATGAACCTCTTTATTTTCATTCATCTCTGTCTTTATATTCTGAATACGTATCCTCTATACTTCTAGCCTCTTCTCTAGAACATTTAACTCATGCCATAAACTTGTCATCTCTTTTGAGAAACTTTCTGTGCAATCTTCAATACTTTCACAAGCCAAGCTTCCTGTTATTACCATCTCATCACCTGCATTCATGCACAACTTGTTAGTTTGAAAACTACAAGTTTTAACAGTCTCACTTGTCGGTTCAGATACTAGCTCTTCCAGCTGATCCTCTTCTTCATTTACATGAACTTCATCTTGTACTACAACAACAAAAGCATTACTGCATTCTTCTTCAAAGTACTTTTCTCCTGAAATATTTTTTTCCATGCTTGTGACAGCTTCACAAGATTGCGTATCCTTCTCAACACCTGTAATCACATCACAATTGTCAGTTATACAAACACAAGAATTCACACTATCCAACTGATCTGAATTTACCCAATAACTCAAGGGATCATTAATGATCTTCTTCTCTGCTTCACCAATGGAAACCTCCTCTTCCAACTCAGTTGATCTGAGTTCTTCCCGTCTCAATTGTACATCCACTATCTGCTCCAAGTATTCTTTTCCTCCAAATAACAGAGTTTTTGGATCAATCTTCTGTCCCAGTCCATCTTCTTCTTGCAGAGGCAACGAAGTATGATTGACACCATCCTTTCCAAACTTGTAGGTGTTTCTTTTCCCATCATGCATGGCTACCTTGTCATATTGCCAAGGTCTTCCCAGCAATATGTGACACACGTCCATAGGCATCACATCACAAACAATTTTATCTCTGTACTTGCCCACTTGAAATTCCACTTCACACTGTTCACTCACCAGCAGTTGATGTCCCTTTTTCAGCCATGAAACTTTATAAGGTGTTGGATGCTTCATTGTCTTCAGCTTCAATTTCTCCACTACTTCCGTAGAAACCAGATTATCAGTGCTACCACTATCAATGATCATCTGGCAACATTTCCCTTAGACTTTACATAGTGTCCTGAATAAAGCCTTCCTTTATGGCGGTTCAGCCATCTCCTTTGCTGGCTTAAGTAAAAATTTATTAAGTACCAGAGACTCTCCTCTTTCTGGTGTATTCACTTCTTCTGTTACTGCTGCCACTGGTGCCTCTTCCTTAGCTGGAGCCACAATTGCATTCCTATGCTTTATTTCTGCATTCTCTGGGCACTCAAAAGCTCTATTTCCCAGCTTATTGCATCTGTAACATGTTATTTCTCTGCCTCCTCCTCTGCCTCCTCTTCCTCTAGAAAAACTCCCTCTGCCTCTTGCATCACCTCCTGTGGATTCATGCTGGGTTGAGCTACTGCTAGCTCCTTCTGCAGGTGCTGTAGGTCTTCCACTACCACCTTGACTTTCTTTTCCTCTGAAAGTCCCTCTCCCTCTAGCAGACTGCTTCCTCATGAGTTTTTCCTCAGCTTTCAGTGCTATCTGATAAGATTCCTCTACTGTTTTAGGAGACAATAAACTTATTTCATCCTGAATGTCCATTATGAGGCCATTCATATATCTAGACACTTTTTCATCTGTGTCTTGGGCTTCTCCAGCTCTTATGCTCACCTTATAGAACTCTTTTGTATATTCCTTCACTGTTAAATCTCTCTGTCTAAGATTTTGCATTTGTCTAAACAATGTTTGCTGATAATTACTCGGCAAAAACTTACCTTTTAACTTTGCAACCATTCTACTCCAATTCTTGATTGGCTGCTTACCTAGTCTCTTCCTTTCCGCCTACACACCATCCCACCAGAGCGCTGCATGGCCTTTTAATTTGGTGACAACAAATTTTACCTTTTTCTCATCTTCGGTTTCTTCATAATCGAAGAATTTCTCCATGCTATTAATCCAGTCGATCAATTCTTCTGGATTCAATCCTCCTTGGTAGATCAGCACTAATTGGTTCCAAGGCCTGGCTGTGGATTTCAACACTGACTGATAGAACCTCATCTCAGGATTAACCTCTACAACTTCCTCCTCTGTAGCTTCAACATCGGGCTCACTCACATCTCCGTCATCTATGTTCCTGTCTGAGGATAACGCATCTAATCTAGCTCGCAGCTCTTCTATGCTTTCCATTATTTCAGCGTTTGCAATAGGCCGTCCTCTTACATCACGTCCTCTTCCTCTTCCAATTCTGAAAGCCATCCTTCTCTTGCTCTTGAGATTCAATTCTATGTTAGTGGCTGGCTCTGATACCACTAATGATGGCTCGGAAGCTGGCTCTAATGACAATCTCTCCAATTTGATTGAAATATCTTCAATATCTGTCTCTCTCTCCCTTGGATTTTTCCTCAGATCACCAGTCATTAAACTAATAATTTCATTCCCTTGTGAAAGTTCATAAGTCTCTCAAATTAAGCCAGATTGAATTCATTAGGAAAATGCACGCACATCTATGTATGGGAAGCATATGAAACTGCCCTGCAATAATTATCTTACCACGCACAGCCCATTATAGTGGGAATTTACAATATACATGCAGTTATATAATCCATGGGCAACATATAATTATGTGCACAAAAATTATAGTGGGAAACTTAAAATCTACCTGCGATTGTATAATCCATATCGATATGTGGACATGCGCACAACTGATTAAAGAAAACAAGAGTGCTTCACGAACCACACAGTATGTGTTGACAGTTGATACAATTCCTGCATACGGTAAGGTATAAAAGAGCAGAATCGTTCCACGCTTAATACACAATCATGAGAGCTATGACTAATACGCACAGCCATAAATTTACAACGGAATCATGCAGCTATCACAGAATCTGTCCAAAGCAAATCAATTAAATCTGTGTTATCATACAAACAATACACAGCGAATTCGTATGAGGTTAAAACTATTACTGTTCACGCATATACTCTGTCTCTAACTGCCTGAAAAATACACAGTCCCAACCTTAATATCACAACGCACAGAACAACATACACTTGAATTTAAAATCCTCCTTTCAATCATGGAGCTGGTGGATTCTATTAATTCTATTATCCTAAAGTGAGAGAGAGTTCTTCGTTCAAAGTCTTGAGCTCGCCTCCTCTAACCAGCTTGGCGGCTAAGTCCTTTTCTTATTCATACAGATAATTTTCCCTCTTACAAAAGCAACCTTTTACAAGGTAATTTAAGGTTTTTTTACAATTTGGCTATCTCATGAAAAGATAGCAAGTTTTATTCTCCATCTTATCCTACTTTTGAAAAAAAAAAATAACATGTTTTATTTTTATCCTATTTTTAAACTAGAAAACATAGAAACTGCCGACCTTTTTTTTTTTGTCTGAGTGGCATGCACCTGCATCATGAATGGTATGACTAGTATTAATTGGTTTGGTATATATATGAGTTTTTTTTTTTTATTTTAAAAATAAGTTTTCTTATGGAAAACATGATTTTGCCTTACCTATATTTATATATTATATATATATTAATTATATATATATTATTATAATATATAAACCATGATTATTTGCGTTGCCTATATAGTATATATATATATTTATATTATATATAATATTTATATAATATATATATATATATATATATCTATATATATTTTGAAAAACATGATTTATTTGTCTTGACCTTTATATATATTGATGTTATTGGTCTTTACTAGCTATATAGTTAGATTTATTTGTCTTGAACTTTATATATATTAAAGTTATTGGTCTTTACTAGCTATATAGTTAGCTTTTGTTAAGTGTAAAATTCCATTTTTATTTTATTTTAAAATTAAAAATGTATTGGTGGATTATATTTACCACACATTGTTAATAGTGGATTTCACCATTGTTCCACTCTAATATTTAGAGATAGCCTTATTTAGAAATAATCTTGGTTTTACTCATATTTAGAGAAATCAATCATGGAAGCCTTGAAGGATACAACATAAGAGAAATTAATCAAGGAGAAGGTGGTGTGGAGAAATGAAAGTTTAGAGTAATAACAATAATGATGATTTATAGGTGTCCACTTTTGATGGCAAATATAGGTGATTACAAGTAGTTCTTTATCATGTTGGAATCAACTTTCACATCTTATTGATTTCACATAAAGGAATAGAATAATGAGTCTTCCATGGATCAATACATAAGGCTTATACAATGTTTGAATATTGGTGGAAATAGATCAATAACTATGAAGGATGGAATTCATTAGGTCATGATTTTTCAAGGTTTTGATATCAAACAATTGGAAGAGAGAAATATCATTAAAAGTTTTCGGTTATGGATCCTTCAATAACAACTTTGGGTATATATGGTAAGTGTTTGAAAAAAATTCCTCATGCCAAGTGTTTGATAAAGAACTTGATAGTAAAGTGTTTTATGAATTGCTTGCACATAAAGTATTTGCTGAAACTATTTTTATCAAAGATAACTTTCAATTGATAGTTTGATCTCTTAATGAAAATTCCTTGCTTTTGTGGGTGCATTAAATTGATTCAGAATTAGATTTAAAGCACCAATTGAAGATTTTAATGCGATTTCTTGTAGCCCATCAATGTGTCCTTTTTTAGGGTAAAACTATGGTAGCTCAATATTTCCTATCTAACTATAAATTATGTAAAAGCTCCAATTATTAATTTGGTCTTGTAATTATGGGGAGGAGTGTTTCACTTGAGGGTCTCTTCAAAGACAATTTCCTTGAAAGGTGTAGTAAAAAATGAACAATGTTATTCTTCTACTACTTCAACTCCTTTGCCCCCATTTTGAGATAAAGTGGAAGGGGAGTTGTTGGGCTAAAGTCACAACAATAGAGATAATATAATTTCATCGTCACTAACTTCCATTATCTACATTTAATCTATATTGACCTCTTTTATTGGATTTGTACCTATGATTCACTCAATTTGGAAAAAGAATTGTGAGATCTCTTTATTTAAAGGTATTTTTGTAGTTTAGTTTTTTTATCATGTTGATTATAATTTATATTTTTAAAGAATAGTCCCTAGTTTTTGGGAACAACTAGACTATTTATAACTAATTGGTTCCTAGAATTTGATCCCATATCTATGTCCATTACTTAGAGATTAGTTGGGTTCATATTTCCAATTACATTTCTATCATATCTCAATTATGGGGGATATCAAGAATTCATTGTTCCATTACATAAAAATAGATTTTGAGAGAGTTATAGATGGATTACACAGATACTGATCAATTTTGTTTAGATTAACCCTAGTAATAGATAACTAAATGAAATGATTCTCAAATGGAAACATGTTCAATGGGCTCACATCTTGTATTATGAGAATATAACATTCCATTGTCAAAATTTTCATCTTAAAAGACATTTACAATATTATTATCCTAGTGCATGAGCTTATGCTTCATGGAAAAAAGAGGCTGATGCAGGCCTAACCCACATAAACCCAGAATCTCCCAGTACCGTGCATATAAAAATGCAATCCCTATTTCAAGCCAAGTAAATCCACTCACTGGCAATTTCAACTCATGCGGAAGCTTCTTTTCTTTAATGAGCATTTAACAACTCAGGTTTCAATCTCTCTCGTGGAAACTCTATTAGTTCACAATGATCATAGAACCATTAAAATCCCATATGAAAGCTTTCATTTAATTTACAAGGTCTTCGCCCCATTCCATAGAATTCAAACCGGCTTCATGAAAACTCAATCTAAATGAGCCACAACCATAACATATATTCATATCTCCAATTCAATGTTATGAATATCTAATAAACTTTGGATTTCAGGACCCAATTCAATGAACCCAACAATTAATAGATGGAAATTCAACTTACCAATTACCAATGGTTCTTATCCTTTACTACTCAGTGATTCATTGAAACTTCTTGAAACTCCTGCTTATTAAGCTGGGATATCTCTCCATGCAGTGAACCTTTCTTAACACCTTAACCACTTACTCGAAAGGTTCTATTATGATGTAACCAAATTATTGATCAGTAATTCAATAGACTTTCATTCCAATATAATGATGCCTTGAATATCAACGAGCAACCGCCACTATTACAAACCATCAGAATGGAGAGAAAGCGGATATGCGTAGGTGTAACTGTAAGCCAATAGTTGTGGTTCAAACTAGGCCATCAACAATAAAATAACAAACTTCTCCGCCGCAGACAGGCTAGGAAAATAATAAACTACAACAACAATGCTCTTTTGAGCCTGTGGTTGTGAGTTCAACCGGGCACCACAAGTAATTGACATCACTATTCTGCACAATAAAATAAGGAACGCTAAGATCCTTCTATGTCCAAAATTCAGTGTTTGACTAAAAAACAAGGAATTAACCACGCATATACAACGTATAAGGATTCACAAATCCACTGAGATTCGAACCTGTCCATCCACTATCGCCCAATATAATTTAATACAGAGTTAAATATATATCACATGAAAATCAATTACGCCATGTTAAAACTGCGGAAATTCTAAAGTATTACAGCGACTTCAAAAATTCATATTAACAAGATAGCATTTTGTTTCTTTCTCAGAATGTGAGAGAAGGTTTTCATAATCACACTTCCGCCACTGCCTCTCTAACCAGCTTGGCGGCCAAAGTCTTTTTTATTCATATGGATAACCTTACCTATTACAAAATCAGACCTTTACATAGTAATTTAAGGCTTTTTACAACTTGTCTATCTGTGAAAAGATAGCATGTTTTATTATCTACTTTTATGCTATTTTTAACTGAAAACGATAGCATGTTTTATTTTCTACTTTGTTCCTATTTTTTTAACTAAAAAAAACATAGAAATTGCAGGCTAAAGGACCCCACTCCCTTGCTTTTAGATTTTTTTTTTATTTTTGGAATAAGTTGGAAAAATTTTTCCCTCTGAGTCACATGATCCTACAGTAGAGGCTAAATCCAAACTAAAAAGTTTGATTTTTTTTGTCAATTAATGATGAGGAAAAAGAGACAGAAAATTAGTAAACAATAGATCCTAATATGCCTAATCCTACTTCTCCAAAGGTTTCATTAGGAAACCTTGTCCTATCTTAGATGATAGAGCAGAAGCCTAAGGGCACTAGAATTTTCCCCATGATGATGGAATTTGTACTAGTGGTCCCTTCTAACAATAACACATATAATTTAGATAAGGAATCAATGCTTTCCTAATCTCATGATTTTCAAATTATATGACTACAAATGGATACTTTATCACCCTAGTGGCATGAAGTTAGAAAGAAGTGGAAAAAGATTAGTGAATACTATTATTATAGAGTAAGAATGTCATATATATTAATTATGTAATTTTTATATTTTAAATTGTATCTACTTGAGATGTGTAGTGTATTTAAACAATTGCAAAACTTGATTTTCATTCTAAATTAAAATACAAAAATTAAACTTTTTTCATTTAATAAAATATAACTTTTATAATTGCAACTTCCTACTAAGAGATTTTATTTTTGCAGCTCTAAATTCCATTTTTAAAATTATCTAATTTTAAATTATGTATTAGTAGATCATATTTTTAATAAATCGTGCCTATTAA